>CM073771.1:98703362-98770997 GCA_037158775.1 Hetaerina titia | reverse complement strand
GTGCCCGTTCACCTACTAAACATCCTCGTGACGACCAGCAGGTTAATATAGAAATATAGATTTCCACAGTCTGTTAGTTTATTATTCATAATTGTATTTGTAAAAAGCAGATTTACTGTTTAATTGCACATGTAGAGGAAAGCGTGTAACACTTAACTTTATTAATGCTTGATGAGCAGATTTGGAAATCACAAGTTTTCCCGCTGTTCTATTTGCTTGTGAATCGTAGCGTAAGCGCCTCTTGGAGCACCACAGGGCTAGATTGCAGGCATGACGAGTCCTTGCAGAGTAGGTGGACTCTCTGAAAGGTGGTAAATGGTCTCCTTGGTAATCGAAACGTCATTTCGAACGCAAACGCAGAAAACGCATTTCTGATGGAGTCTTAATCACAGCAAAAATTAATTAGAACCGATGCGTAAATCCAGTTAAGTGTATTTCTGGGATTGAGATTCATGGGACCCTGTAAGCCAGCGCTAGGTTGTGTAGCAGAGGGTGTTTCATCACAAGGCAAGCAAGATAAAAAAATATCGTTGTCTTAATATTTAGTTATTTTTAACCGATTATTTATGTATGTGTGTGCACACTCCTACATCCGTGTGTGTAATCAGTTATATACCGGTTAAGGTAGGCTTTTGCGTAGATACAAGCTGCCAAAGAGTGTAGTACCCTTGTATCTCTCTTAACATAACCATAAATCCAGCATAACAACAAGCCCCCTCTTCAATTCCAGATACTGCCTTCCTCCCTTCATCCCATCCAACATCCCTATTCTATTCCTACCCTTTCCTTGTTTGTCTATCATTCTCCCCTCTATCACAGTCTTCAACATCCCACTGCCAGTCAATATAATTTTCGTCCATTGTTCCTGCCTCCTTATGATTTTCTCCAATAATCCTCTCTCCTCACCCACGATACCAAGCATTTCCTAATTTGTTTTCCTTTTGGTTCATTTCACCTTCTTCAACCTCGCATTTCATAACCCTCCAATCTACACCTATCATTCCGCTTCAGTAGTCATGTTTCCGCACTACAAAACCACCAAGAATGTCAAAAATTTAAAGAGGTTTTTCTTAACATCTTTACTCAGTGCCCCGGTCAATAATTCCCTCCTTGAGAAACCTTCTTTGCCTAATGCGTTTTTTGTAATCTTACGTCCCTACTGCTTTGACCATTTTGGTCCAAAACACTCCGAGAATGGTTAACTTTTACCTGATCTAGTGTTTGAACTCTTATTTTGATATTTAACTTGACATTTCTCTTTCTCAATGACTGCCTAACCTTCATTTTGTTTACATTTGTTCTCCTGTCATACTTATTGCACTGATTTTCCAATTCACTCGGCAATGTTTTTGATCCAATGGCTGACTGACAAACTAAAGCTTGGTCATCAGCAAACCTAATTTTATGAATTTTCCTCTGACATTTAACAGTACAGGTGGTGTTGGACACCCTGTCCTACTCCCCTTCCTAACACTCCTCATCTTGACTCTTCGTCCACCAGCGGCATATGAGCAGCCTGAGATTAAACAAATTTTCCGCCTCATCACTGAAGAGACCTTAAAATTAATTGAAGAGATTAAATCAGTAAAACAACAATTGCCCTTTGAGTGTTTCCAGAACTATTTCCCCTAATAATTTTGACATGCTACACAATTTTTCTTAACAACATTTTATGAGTCTAATTCTTCTACGCCACATACAATCTACCTCAGCAATCAATCCAACTTCATGTTGATCCAATATGCTTGCGGCTTTATTCTACATGAGGCCTAACTAGTGAAAAATAGCATTGATCTTTAATATTGTTGTCATATTTTCTCAATATTCTTCAAATAGTTTTGTAATTTTTTTTAGCTTTTCCACTTACTCCCTATATGTTTTACCTAGGACAGGTCATGAGTGAGTGTAATAAACCCCCTCAGAAACTGGACAGGTTTTTCATCAATTACTCTTGATTATTGAGGTGTCTCACCATTGAACTAACAACTAGTATGTTCCATCAATGTGGATGATATGGATGTGAGAGATATAGGTCTGTAACTGCTCTGTTCTTCCTTGTTCTTCCATACTTATGAAAAACCTGCATGTCTCGTCCATTTCTCCTGTTGATTTGTGTTAAGGTTTTTGATAATTTCCTCTGTAATGTTGCTATTCACTGTCTTTACTCTGATAGATTTTCATGATACAGGTTTTTGCTGTTTGATTTTTCCTTCTCCAATTATGAGAAAAAAACAGTGCTAAAGAATAATTTCAGTGCATAATGCTCTAACGACATACTTCAGTTGTAACATCCCATAACCAATTTTAAATAAATCAAGCGTACATAAGTGTGGCATCTTGCAAGTATCTTTCTCATTAATAATCCTGCATCTTTATACATTCAACCATTGCATCTGATGCCCATGCCTTCATAACTAATCGTGTTACGTGAGTTTCGCGGTATAGAGCATTCAAGTATGCATAATGTAACCCTGAGCAGCAACCCACCAAGTGATCTCTAGGGTGTTGGCATTCCATGAACATAATCAGATTGCATTCCTTCAATGATCAATGGTGCAGCTGAAGTTAACCCAACCATCAATCTTGGTACTGTTGTGACCGATCAGAGTGCTAAATAATTCTTAATTCTGTAGAAAGCATATATTGCATCCATATATGTATTTTTCATCATTCCATACATCGATTAGGGGAATGTTACACCACAGATTTATTCTTCCATCTGCTTTGATTCACTAGTTTCCGAAAATTGGCTAAATCTTTTTTCTAATTTCTGTGTCAAAAAATACCACCTGAAATATATTTAATACTTATGAAAATGATGAAGGTTTAAAATGTAAAAATAAGAAGTTACATAGTTGTACAATTTTTAGTGGTAACATATCAGGATGAAAATGATCCCTTGACAAAGCTATTAAAATTTCATGTACTATTGTGTTAAAGGGTCATAATAATTGTCTTTTTGTTTATTTTGAAATGCATCTTCTGCACATATTTTGGAATGAGAGCTAGTCATTAGAGTGGAGACAGTGTCTGAATTTGATCATGAAGAAGGAAGCCATTTACTAAATTGTGCGGGCAATTGTCATTAGAAGGCAGGCTAACCTCATAAAAACCAGCTGCTGGTGTTTTTGGTATTTCTATTATAGTAAATAACGGAGCAGTTTTCAATAGTCAATTATCATAATCAGTCTCTCAATAAAAGAGGCCATCACAAAGCACTATAGTTTCCTATGAAAGATGCCATTGATAAGAGAATAGCTTGTTACCTTAAGTTATTAAATTTGATGTTTATCACTCAATAATTTTGTGAATCTTCAGCCATATGGTTGGAGTGAATTTTGAGCTCAATATAAGAGGGGAATCTTTCAGGATACATAATCACTTAAAACTCAAGTAATAAACTAATAAATTCTGCATGTGTGTTGCAGGTCAAATGAGACAGTTTGCTTTGATGAATATATCAAGAATCAAAGCTGGAGCAAGAAGTATGGCAATGCTCTCAGAAACCTGATTCCTATACGGAACTCGAAGTGGAAGTAAGTAAAATTTTCCTGAAAATTACTGTTAACTCACATTCAGCGTAATAAGTGCGTGATATGGGCAAAATAGAATTTTGTCCATACACATTCCTTTTGTATACATAAACCAAATGTACATTTTGGTGGATTGTAGTTTATATTTACCAAGATTGTTTAGTGTTTGGATTCAGATATGTTGAAGGTTTGGATAATGTACATGATGCATTAGTCTTGTCTTTCCCTCAAAGTGCTGATGTTTATGTGACTTCTAAAAATATATTATGTATTAAAAAATAAAGTGAACTACTCTCATGGTTGGGTTTCACAAAGTCTTGTGATTTTGTGAACTTTCCTGGTATTTTAACAGCATACTTTAAAAATAGCATAATTCCTCTTGGGACTTTCATTGAGTCAAGGTCTACATTCTGGCCAAAATTTTAATGTTTGACTCATAAATCATCTCAAGGGCAAGTGAGTGTGGTGTTGAGTCTGGGTTATGGTGGCGTTATGTACATGATGCCTCAGGTTAGTTTACTAGGAGTTGTTGGTCAGTTTGGAGGGGTGAGTTAAGGATGACTCCCAATTGGTTAATGGTCTGATGTGTTCTTACCCATGGTATATCCTTTTCAAGTGGTTTTGTAGGTTTTACTGAACTCATAGGCTAAAACTCAATATAAGTTCCTCTTTTCTACTTGCATCTTGATGAATTTTTTTAAATAGGTGATCGTAATTTCTTGGCCAGTGGGTAAGACACATCACTATGTTGAAACAGATGACATTATCATGGCTGATTTTCCCATTTGGCCCAGCTGCAAATGTCGAATGTGAGCTTTTGCCCTAATCCCAATTGGATGTCCCAGTTACCCTTTGTAAACTTATTTGCATTCTCACAACACTTGGTGTATACCTGGACTGTTAAAGAAAACTGGGTTCTTGACCTACCTACCTACCTACCTTGATTAGTAGAATTATAATTTTTGTAGGCAGTTTATGAATTGTCTCAATATTGCATCTTCACAGCATTCTGCATAGTTTCTAGATACTGAAGGCAATTGGCATCCTGGCTTCTCCTTTCTCTGTGCACCTTGCACACCTCTGGGAGGAAGGATGCTCTAAGGTACACACTGTAATGCTATAAGGTGTGTGAGATCAGGCATTCACTGCAATTATTTGGAGAAAGGTCACCTAGAGACCTTGTGACTCATGGGACAAGCTGTTTTCATCTGCCCTAGAGCTGGGTCAATTAATCAAGGTTTTAAGCAGAGCCTATGAGGCCAAACTGTAAATCTATTGTCAACTGATTGAAAGGATAATGGTGGGGGGGATTAGTGAAGGGCTTTCACCTCAAAATTTTCCATGAAGATGTCAGTGATGATGAGGGTAAAAAATAATCCCAGGGCACTTTGTCTGCTTGTTTGAAGAATTTCCCAACATACTTTAAGTAGTTGAAGTCAGCACATAGCGAAATAACATCACCATGAGGCACCCTGAACTCATAGCTCCACACTGACCAATCATGAGGTACCTGACATGAGGCATCATTAATATAAGAAAGCCAATACCAAGGTACACCCATCAGCCTTAAAGATGTCAATGCGGAATATTGAAGCATTTGAAACCTGAAGGAAGACCTTGACCTAGTGACAAACCCAAGAGGAATATAAGTTTATGGAGATTTTGCTTCCATGCATGATCAAAAAGATTTTTTAAATTTTAACTGCATGCATAGTAGCTAAGATGGGGTGTTATTAAGTAGGGTGGGAATACTCAGTTGCAGTTGACTGATTATTTGTTATTAAGAAAAACTGGTGACAAATAATCACAAAAATATTTTAATGTTTTGTTAGAAAACCTAAGTATTTTATCAATAATTATGCATGACACCTTATTGGTTACACCTCAGATTGGTTAAATGTAAATTAAACTTACATTGATTTTTCACTTATTTTTTTAGGGCTTAATGTTAAAGCTCAAAAAATCTAATTCTTGAATACATACTTGGATTCAGAGTATTAAAAGTTGCTTTTGTCAGTACTTCCTTTACTTTCTACAACTGTAATTTGTTGAAAAAAGCAAGTTCATTTCCATGAATGATAATGCATATATTTTGTTTTTCAATGAATATTCTTTTATGTTAATTTTTCACCAGAAAACTCACAAAAATATTAAGCACAGTATTATTAAATAAAAAGCACATTAGGTCACTCAGTTTAGATCAATCTCATCACTATGTTATCTCTATCTTATATTTCCCATTATTTCTTACTTCCATGCTTTCTTTTTACTCTTAATGAAATGTTTTAGGGAGTCTAGTCACCTGCCTAGCAGTAATGCTGGCTGTTTGTCCTTCATCTCATCATCATGGCTTTCTCCTCTGATGTGGAAAGCATACAGGAAAGGGATAACTACTGAAGATGCTTGGGACCTGAGTGTAAGTTAGACAGTTAAAATGGAATGAAAAGTAGAATCCAATATACATGAATTGTTAAACTTGTATTATTGTTGACTGTTAACATTGATAAACTTGTATTTAATGGGGAATTTCCTGTTCTGCAAGGCAGTGAATTTTCAGTTTGATGTCATTAATTCCTTATTGAGGAATATAATGTCTATGATTTTTTCTTGCATTGTTTGAAATGTAATATTAGAGTGAGTTTACAGAGAACTAAATATCAAGAGAAAAAGTTAAAATCAATTTCCTAAAAATATCAACGTTGTGATCACATTCAGCATTTTTATTTTTAGGAAAAACTTTCCATTTTTTCTATGATGTCTATTTTATCCTCGCTTATTATTTCCAAAAATTAGTTATTTAAGTTCCACATTTTGGAACAAGAAATAGAAAACTATTTCATCACATAGTAGTCTAAAGGCTGAGTTAATTCAGTTGGCATATCAAAAAAGCTACTGAAGCTATTGAGAAATATAAAAAAACACTTAAGAGAGGTAGTGAAATTACAAAATAGTCAGATTACATCTCTGACTATAGAAGTGTATGAACAGTGATTGCTCAGTGTTTATTTAGTTTCTACTTCATAGTTTGTTTAGCTCCTTCAGTAATACACTGATGAATTGCAAATTTGTCTGTGTTATCATTATGCCTTTCAATTGAAATTCTTTTTTTTTATATATACAATAGGAACACATAACTTGGGGTAATAGTGAAAAATAGAGACACTCATGAGAGCTAATTCATAACTGTGGCATTACATTAATAAATTTATGCTTATGATAAATGATGGTAGTATAATTAATTCTTTTTTAACCAGAGATACGCGCCACATTCATAAATGCCTCCTGAAGGTGCTTACAGCACCCGGAGGTATTAGATTGTTGACCTCTGTCTTGTAAAATAAGAGAATATTTTAGTCATGCTTGGAGAATCAGGGTCAATCAATTTCATAATTGGATTCTACTGATCATCTTGGTTATTGGGGATATGCAATTTTTTTGTGATTGCAGGCCATAAACCATTAATTGAAAATTTATTACGGTATTTTAGTTTTATTTAAGGGCTGTCATGAAAACATTTTTAGAGAGATCTAGAATAAATTATTTTCATTTGATATCATGCGTTGTGTTTTCGTACTCTTTAAGATGCAGTGATGCATCCATTTTTTATGTTTTCCTCAGGGCAAAGACAGAGCCAATTACAATGCTGCTCGCTTGACGCACATTTGGGAGAATGAATTGAAGTTGAGGGGATCTGCTAATGCATCACTTGTGAGAGCAGTATGGCGCTTCTCACGAACAAGGGTGTTCCTTGCCATTGTGCTGATGATCTGCACCAATTTCTTTCAATTTTTTGGTCCTGTAAGTTACCCAGATTGAGTATGAATATGAAGCATTGAAGATTTGATGAAGCAGCTTATATTTAATTTTCATTTACAGGCATGGGTGCAAAATGAACTCTTGCTTTTCATCGAGAATGAAAGTGAACCTCAGTCTAAGGGATTGATGCTTGTTGGATTACTCTTTGTCAGCCAATTATTGCGTACTCTATGCTTTAATGCAATGTGGATAGTAGGGTATCATACCGGTAACTATAAATCTTTATTTGTGTGCTGTATTATCTATCTAGATTTATTCCTTCCATATTTATTGCCCTACTCTTCTCATCTTGGTATTAGCTTCATATCCAGTATACTTTACTATCTCCACAAAAATTTTGATTGAAACACTTCAGTGCTATAAGTACAAGTGGAATGTTTCAAAGTCATCCCATCCAATGTAGTCTACTCATAACAAATACCTTCCTGGATCCCCAGAAATTTACCATGTATACCTATACCTTTGTAGTATATGAATAAAAACAGAGAAAATGTTGGTGATCCCTGTGATCCCTGTCTCCTGTCAAACTCATTTGTTTCCTTTCTGCTGTCATTCCATGCACTGTGGTTATCTTCTTATGAGTATTGTAGCCAAATTCATAATATATTATTCAGTTAACAGTTCCATGTAGAGTCACTGTAAATCGCCAAAAATAAATGAGTTATTGAGTTCAAGTTTCAGTATTTGTTGTTTTTATCAATTCTAATATTCAAATTCTAAACAAGGTTTTTTTATTTCAGCCATTCGTGTTATGGGATCTCTGCAGTACATGATATATCAAAAACTTTTGAAATTGAAGTCCCCAAATGATCAGGTTCTGGGAAAAGTGGTGAACATGTGCACAAATGACCAAGAGAGATTGTGTGAAGCAATTGCTGCTGGAGTATTAATTATTGGTGAGTAAATATTGTGATTTTCTGTTTCCAACTGTGGCTTTGAAAGAAAATCAGGTAAAAACTGAAATGTAATATTAATCATAATCGAATATGCATCAATAACAATAATAACATTGAGGAGCAGTAAGAATACAAATATATTTTTTCCTCATTGGTATTTCAGATAAACAATTTTGTTAAACTCTTATTCCCGAATTTCAAGGAAGTCAATCTTTCTCTTAACTTGATGTTCAGTTTATTGAATGGTGGATATTTTTGTTGCATACCTGTTGGAACTTCTTATTTCTATAAATGAAGTTCTGGCCTCAAAACAATGTTAACTTGGGTTTTGCATGAATTTAGCTCATTACGATCAGAAACCATAAACATTGCTTACTTAAGGGTGACCACTGGCATTCTTATAACTTTTATTGTGAATTACTAGAAAGATGAAACCTCTCAGGATAGTATAACATGGTTTCAGCCTTAAAAACCTATCCTAGGGAATGGTTTGACATGTGGTCAGGAGTAAGGAGAGTACTATGGGTTGGAAAGGTTCAATTACATCCTTGTAAGACCTAAGTGTTCAAAAAACAAAACTCTGGAACACATTGAACAAGTATTTAAAGATGTCAATCTGCAAGATTTAGTGAATGACAAACAGTGAGAAACCTTATCATTCATTTGGTAGTTTTAATAATTGATCGGGTAAGAAGTGTGTTTGCCAGGAAAATTAAAGGTAGAACCAATTTGAGTTCACAATTCAAAATACTGTTAGGCACATATGTAAAAATGGTTTATGGATGGAAGGTTGTGGATATGCTGTAGATGAAGTCGGTGTAATGGGAAGAATATAATTATCGAAAGCAAAAATGTGACTCTTGAAAGTTTGAAAGGAATAATTTTTGAATGAACTAAATTTGTATGTTTAGAATAGGTGTCTCCAGTGGAATGAAAGATGATAGTACCCGGTTGAATGGAGAATTTAAAGATTCTGTGAATGCTGGAAAAGAGGCATGTAAGATGATAAATGAAGGTCAAGACAACAGAGCTTGGAATGCAGCTTATTAAGATAGATAGGAAAAAATGAGGAATGCAATAATGTTACATGAATGGAAAAAGAAGAAAAGTGCAAAATGATATTCAGAGAAATGAGAACCTGCTTTGAAAATGGTCAAAAAGGGCAAAGTAAGGGTTGGGTCAGGATTCCAAGAAATTGGCAATGAAACTGTGATGTTGTCTGGGATGAACGCAATGCTAAAGACTGTAAGGGAGATTATTCCAAGGATGTGTAAATGGTGCAGAGTACCTACGTGAGACAAATACATCAGATGGTGAGAGTTAACTCCAGGGAAATTGAGAGAGAATTGAAGTGTGAGGTTGTAAATAGTAGGAAGAATTTTGAGTATCAGAATGACCAAGATGTGGATCTAGTAAAATTTTTAAGTTATGACACAAATTACTTTCTGTGCAAATTTAGACTTCTGCTGGTAAGAATTAAGCAGAGCAATTAGGCTTTGAGTATACTGGGAAAGGTGTTTTTTTTATAATTTCAGAAGTACTTGTATGTACCTTAAGGGTACCTACACCAAAGTAGTTGTGAGATCACAGTTGTCAATAGAAGCAGTTCTTAGCCATTTGTAAAAGGCCAATCTATTCCTTTACTAATTATGAACCAACTATTCCCCATTTCCATGGTCTTGGCTCTAGACAATCCATAGTAATAATGGCTGAGATTATTTCAGAGAAGTCTTATTACAGCTTTTCAAGATAAATAATACTTTTAAAAGGTAAAAACTCTTTTTCTCTTTGTTCTCTTCTCTAAACACGAAGAGTACCATTAGTCATATTTCTATCTATGCTGCTACATAGAATCTAATTGCAAAACCTAGGCAGCGCTGCATTTCTTTAGAAAAAATTTTTTTCTTAGTTCCCTCACTAGGCCTTCTAACTTGAATCAGCAGAATATCTGGGCATATTGTAGAGCCATACTCACCCGATAATTGTTACTTATTTTCATGGACGTAATATATGCATTGATCTTAACTTTTTTCCACTTTTACTCTGTGATTTAGGAGCACCTGCAATGTCACTGTTCTCTATGGCATATTCATGCTTCATTTTTGGGCCATGGGCATTGCTTGGGAATTTCATTCTCATTGCCTTTACACCTGTCTCTGTAAGTATTTGCATACCTTAATTGTTCAATAAAAAGTGATAGATATCTTGTATTCTCACTTTTGCAGAATAAATCCCTTTTATTACTCTGTCAGCTAGTTGAACATTTGATCGCTGCCCAAACAGACTCACTGTTTGGCCAGTACCTTTAATACTATTATCTGCAAATTTAAAAATATATTCTAAGTCTATGAGATTGAATTTAGATATTGTATTGTCATAATAATTTTCCCTTTACATGAGTAATGGCTAGTTCATTTTACTATAGTGTTTAAGTAAAGTATAATTAAAGTATAATAGCAAAGTAACGACATGGAGAATTTTTATTTACAGATGGGATTTGCAAAGTTGACTAACATAATTCGTTCCAGCAATGTGAAGCTGAGTGATGAAAGAGTCACACTTACAAGTAAGGTGTTAAGCAACATAAAACTCATAAAGATGTATGCATGGGAGAAGAGCTTCTTCAACAAAATCATTGGTAAATTCACAGCTAAGGTAGTAAATTAATAGAGATTAGTTTAGTCTCTCCAATTTAGTGAATAGGTTTTATACTAAAAGAGAGATTTTCATAAGCTGCATGAATTTCTTGAAAGTACTCAGTTAAAGTTGATACCTTACATGTCCAATTGTATCATAAATTTTAATGCAAATTTTTTCACGTTTGTGTTTACTGAGCATATAAAAAAACTGTTCTTTTATCAATATTTTATGCTTCATTGAACTTTTCATTCATTTGAAATATATGGACTTTAATTTTACTATATAGGTTTTTTAAATTATAAATTGGAAATGCTCCAAACTTTAAAACATGACATTTTGAAAATATTGCATTTTGATTTATTTCTAGTCTGGCATATTGTTTTTATCTCATAGTGTCCTATGTTTAACCAATGTATAAAAGATAAAGCAACTCTTTCCTCTCCAGCTGCATTCAATTCCAATCCTATTCTGCTTGGAGACTTTACTTTGTTAAGCATAGTACTTTATGAAAATGTTCATAGTGTTACTCTTTCTGTTTTGACAGATATTAGGAGAATAGAGCATGTGAAGTTGACATTGGCCTTGTTCCTGCAGTCATTTGGAAATACACTAATGCAATCCAGTGCTACTGTTGCCACAGTGGCTACCTTCTTGGGATATACTTTGTCTGGAAATAGTCTTCATCCAACAGATGCCTTTGCTGTTTTCTCCATTTTTAATGCTGTTCTGTTTTCAATGGGACGTTTGCCATATGCTGTACGCTGCCTTGGGGAAGCCAAAGTTTGTTTACACCGAGTAAAGGTTTGTGCATTTCAGTCATCTACACTACCTTATACTGGCATATTTTGAAACAGCTAAGTTTCCAAGTATGCAAACATCATTAGACATAGAGATTTGCTTCTTCTGGATCCAAAATTAATGGATTACAAAGTGCAAAAAATAGATTGATTTTTAAAATCAGTGATGCCCCAAATCAGAATGAAAATTAATAAAAATACCACATTAATTTTACTCTTTTTCTAGTTTTTCATACAATTCTTCAATTTTGAAAATTGCAAATATGTAATGAATTAGAAGGTTCCACCCTTTAATTATGAGCTATGCTGGGCAAAGTTTCAACTGCCAAAAGTGGTTTTTAATACAAAATATTACATTGAAAGGATTGCTACAGATCTTGAAACCAGGAAATATGAGGATTAAAAGGAAACACCCAGAAAGTTTGTTGACGTTTAATCTTTTCGAATAGTGTAGTGAATTGTATCTTCATGAGTAATTAAGTGAAACTAAATGCATTCATACATGAAAAAGCATTTCTTTGTTTTTCCACATAAATTTTATTCAGCTCGTCATGACCTAGGTTTCATAGATCTGATGATTTAGCTCTTCTGCAAATCCTATGTTGTGTTGTCCTGAATTGAATGGATGTGGCAATTCAAAGTTACACTTGTTCACAGGTATACTCAATGGTTTCAGACTTCACTTCCTAAAAGTATTTGATATCTATTTTAAAGATTTCATACTTTTCCACAGACTTCTGTGAAAAACGACTAAATCTCTTAAAATGGATTACATTTTTTTATTTAAACCATTTTGATTATTTCTAAACTCCTTGATTCCTACATAATGGCTTGCCTAAAATTTCAAATTATCATTCTTACATGCACATAACTAGGGTCATTTAGAGAGTTAATTATGGTATTTCCTTATTTATCACATTTGTAACACTTTATGACCAAAACGGCATATGAAACAAAAATGACATAAGAAACCACACTCCATTTCAACCTCAAATATTGTTAGATTCAAAATGATGTACCATAGACTTTGAAAATGTGTTATTTTGGTCACTTTTGTTATGCAGCTATGAATTGTTTGTACATTTTCTGGAAGATTCATGTGTACACTAAATTCATGTAAAAAATTATTAATGTGGACTTGACTTAAATGGTTTTTAATCAAAGAAAACCATGAAAATGGACAGAAAAATCAGTTAAAATACACATTTTCTCCACTCTCTAGAAGCTTAAAAAACTATTTGTCCTCAGGTTTACACTGCCATAATCTTTTTGAAAAGATTTTTTTGGTTTGTTATGTTAAGCATGTAAAATGTCATGACAAAAATTGATTGACAAATATTTGGAAGAAGTACCAAGCCTAGTTATATTTTGTGAAATTTTAGCTATTGGAATGAATGCTGACTTTTGCTAAGTTTGATGCAGTTGCAATTCTTAAACATAAGAACAAAAAATATCTTTTGCATTTACCATTTAAAAGTTGAGCATGGTCATATGAAATTTTACATTGAGTTTGGTAAGTTTTCCACTGTTACTAAATCCTTATTTCAATATATTTCCACAAAAGGAATATTTGGATGGTCCAGAGTTTACTTCACCAGATGATAAAGTTTTATTACCCGATTTGGCTATTGAACTAGTTGGATCGACATTTGCTTGGGAAGGTACAGGAATAGAAAAAGGTACGTTTAACTCAAACAAACCCTATGGTGGATTACTGTTAAAAGTGTCTAGAGGGCAACTTTGGCTGTGCTGTGGGACTAGATTTTTTCTTCTTCTAGTCTTAATCTTGTCCTAGTAAGCTATCTACTTGTTAGTAACATCAATCAATCATAGGATGTTTAAATTAATTTTCAGTTTTGCATGATCATTTTCAATCGATCTTATGCTACAGAAAGGCTCAGAAATATTCATCCCAGCAGCTTGTTTTAAATAAATGAGTAGTCCATGGTACTTTAGAGAGCCAATATGGTGCTCATGTCCCTTTGAATGAGACTTGTTTGAGCAAACCCCAATAATATTCAAAATATAATACTCTGAACTATTACCTGAAAAACTTGTTCTTAGATTGATAGTGACATGAAATACTGACTGTTTTTAGCTTTTTTATCTTAAAAAATTAAATCATAGAGAGCCATTTTATCAATTTTGGAGGATTTAATGGTGTTCAAAATATGTATAAAATCTACCTTGGCAACCTGTGCTGGAGCAGCAATATTATGTATGCATGCATCTCATAGCTTAGTTTTCTCTTTTTATTTCCCTTCAAGGAGGAAAACAATTCATTGAAGAAATTGCATCTCAGAACAACGCCAACATACTGACGACTGTCCTCCATGACTTGAACCTCAAGGTGGAGAAAGGTAGTCTCCTGGGTGTTTGTGGAGGAGTTGGCTCAGGGAAGAGCTCTCTTCTGTCATCTCTTGTTGGTGAGGTAAATTAAATTCATTGTACTTAAATAAAACAAAGGTTATGTGGTTTTCCAGAAAGAGAAAGGCTAAGCTTAACATTAAAATGGGAGGGCAAAAACTAGAGCAGGTGGAAAGTTTACATATCTTGGAAGTGTTTTGGACCAAATTGATCAAACTAATAGGGACATAAGGAGAAGAATTGTGTTTGGGAAAGGAGTTTTCACAAGGAGGAGGGAATTGATGACAAGGGACATTAAGTGACGATGTTAAGAAAAAACTCGTAAAAACTTCGATATGAAGCATAGTATGGCATGGAAACGTGGTCATTAAAGCAGGAGGATGGATGTAGATTGGAGGCTTTTGAAATGTGGGTGTGAAGAAGAAGGGAAAAAGTGAAATGGACCAAATGGAAAACAAATGAGGAAGTACTAGGGGTGGTGGACGAGGAGAGGGGATTGTAGGGAGAAATCATAAGGAGGCAGGAAAAATGGATGAAGGCATATTAATGGGAAGTGGGTTATTGAAGCCTGTGATAGAGGGGAGAATGTTAGGCAAACAAGAAAGGGGCAGGAATAAGCATGAATGTTGGATGGAATGAAGGGAGGAGAGAAGTACAAAGATGAAGAGGGGCCTTTTGTAGAGTAGGATGTTGGGTTGTGTTTTGTTGGAAGGAATAAAATATTTATTTGGTAGTTTTGTCCATCTGAAAACCTACCTAAAATGGTAGATTACCTAATAAATATAACAAGGTACTTTATCATTTTTCTAGGAAGCTCCTATTCTTGAGTAGTACTGTAGTTTTACAAGCAGATGTGAAGCAGCCCATGTCTTGATTCTTGATTGTACAAACCTTTTTCCTGGCAACCACAATGTTTAAAAGAGTGATTATATTTGCTTCTCAGGGTATTATATTTCCCCAATCCTAACCGTCTTGCCTGTGGTTAATAAAATATTGGCCACTTAAAAATTACTGGTTCTTAGGCACTGGATATAATTTTGTTAACTTCTTTTACAATAAAGAATGTATAGTAGCAGTTATCCACTAGATAAGTTTATTTGTACGACCAGGTTTTGATGTATTACATTATCTTCAGGTAACAAAAGGTATTCAAGTGCCATCTTATTGAAACATGTTGAAAAAGAGTACACAAAGTCTCAGAGGTCCATAAGGGTGATTTTCCAATCACATATAGGCAGCGTCAGGAAGCTAGAGGGGTGGAAGTGGTGTAAGTTGCTGGAAAAGAGGGAGTGGAGAAGGGAAAGGCTGGCATAGGATTATGAAATACAAAGTTTAAAGTTTTACAAACAGTTCTCACAAAGTCTCCAAAGACCACCTGGGTGATTAGCAGCCATCTTCAATCACTTAATGACAGCAGGGAAGAGGTGGGGGGGGGTAAGCTTGGTTGGGGCTAGGGCAAGGGGATTAAGGTCTTAAGGAGAGTGGGGAAGGAATGAGGTTCTTACACTTAGTTCACATATCAGGGGTGGGTGGGGGGAACAAAACAATAGGAAGGGGTGGATGTATGTCACATGGCAATAAGAAAGCAACAAAGGAAGATGATGGAAAAGAGGGGGAGGAGGAGGTGAACTACAGATCATTAAGGAGGGGGGGTCTTCTTTACCCATTGGACAATTTCCAATTCTTCCATTATGTCTAATTCTGTGCCTTTATTTAGCACATGTAGCACTTCCAATTTGAAGTCACAGGCATGGTTGGTCTCGAGTATGTGTTTGGGGATCATTGATGTGGTATTCCCTTGGATCGTGTACTTCTCATGTTCTTTGAGTCGAATGGTGAAGTTACAAACAGCAGTTTAGACTTTTCCTTACATAATGCACAAAGTTCATCCGCAGAGTACATAGGTTATGCTTGAAATTATTTAAAGGAGATGCTTTCAAATCTGGAAGATGCAGGTAAAAAAAATTTGTTCCTTGGTGCCATGATCCCACCACTCAAATTAGACAATCTTGCCTCAATGTGTGTGTCAAGTTAGTAAGTGTATCATAATGATGGATATTTAGGTCTTGGTCGTATATATGCATGTTATTCTTAACAAATAAGATTAGATTGTATACATGTGCATAAAGAGCACCCAGCGGCATAATTTGAAGTTCATGAAAACAAGGCCTGCAGGAGTACTGAAAGGCAGATTTAAGATAGCTCTCAGGCCTGTTTCTGCACTTTGAAAATATTTTGGCTATGGCTTGAGCCACCCCAGAATACAAGGCCATATGATAATCAAGATTAAAATTTGAATGATAAAGACATTTTAGGATATTTAAGCCAGTACTAAAAAACAAATATCTCATCTGAAAAATAGTTTCATTAAGTTTAGATTTTAAATTGTCAATATATAAAGACCATTTTAGGAATGATTCAATCTGATCATCCAAGAAATTTATACTGTCAGCAAAATTGAGGTTCTTATCGTAGTTTAACCGAGTGTAAAGGATTTTTGCCAAAATGGGTGCATACTGTTGTTTGTACATTTATTGACAATAAGTTGTTTTGAAACCAATTTTGAAGACATATTACTGTGGAGTCTACTTTTTGTTGTAGCTCAGGACTGGTTCAGGCGTTCATTAAAATGGTAGTATCATCAGCAAAAAAAATAGATTTAGGATCAAAGATATAATCTGGTGTATAATTTATGTAAAGTAAAAATAGTAAAGGACCCTGAGGAACACCTGTTTTAACCTCTTTCATAACTGAGTGTTAGTTCGCTTTGTGATTTAAAAAATTAAATGCCTTTCCTGACGATATGACCTGAACCATTTGTTTGAGTTGCCCAAAATACCATATTTTTTACTTTCCTTAACAAAATTTCATGATTTACAATGTCGAAAGCCTTAGTGAAATCAAGGAATATCCTCAGCGATATACTATATAGTTATTGTCCATAGCATGTGGTACATTTGTAAGAATTAATGGAGTGCTGTATGTGTTGATTTATCTTTTCTAAAACCATGGTGTTGGTTTGACAAAACAGAGTGTTTTTCTAGGAAGTTAACAATACATTTTAACATAACCATTTCAAAAATTTTAGAAAAACCAGAGATCAAACTTATTGGTTTGTAAGTTCCTATATCATTCACATTGCCCTTCACATCTCAGAATGCAGCAAACAACTCCACTACCAAATATTGTAACTGTAATTACAAGGGCAGTGTAGAATGATGAAATGAAATAATCACCTCACTTTAATTATCAAAGGCTTCCAAAAAGTATTGTAAAATGTTTTTTCCCATTCATTACATTTATGTTTTCTGTTTAAACATATTGTTGACTGTAGATATTTCCATAAGTGTGCTTGCCCTGCAGAAATTCTGTCAGTGTCATTTTTCATTACAGTTGAGACTACTTGAAGGGAAAATGAGGATAATGGCTGGTGGGATTGCATATGTCACCCAGCAGGCATGGATTTTCAATGATTCTCTAAGGGAAAATATCCTATTTGGTCTTCCATATCATAAAGTGAGGTATGTTGTACTCTTGGACCAAATAGACCATTGAGCCATAACCATTACAAGTTTATTTAATCATCATTAGTGTCAATCAAATGAAAAGCTTAAAATATGAAATTTGAATTATAACTTATCCTCTCACTTCCTCCTCAAAAGGGAATTGTGCACTTTTGGACGACTATTAAATAGCACAGGCAACGTGTTGGGGAATTGTTTACAGTATGTATTTAGTAACTTTAGACTAATAATGTAACTTCTTCATTTTCACATTTAAATAGCATGGATACCATCTTTACTTGTTATATAACATTTATTTTTCTTTTTTATATAACTTGTTAAAAAAATATAATTTTTATAGGTGGTAATAAAATATAACTTTTATAGGTGATAAGAATTGATAATGATTTTATAGGTGATAATGAATGATAATGATTTTATAGGTGGTGACAGTAACTTGGTCATTTTTAAGGGAAAACTTACAACATCACAAAATTCAGAAAACTCTTATCTCAGAGTATTGTTGGAATAAAAAGCCTGAAATGAAATGGTTTGTCATACAGAATTATGCTTCTTACAAACTTATCTTACAAACCAATTATTGATTTTTTTCATTTTTCAAACCCACCCATCCCATGAGTGAACTTCATGCCTTTGAATTTCAAAACAATTCATCTTCTTAATTTTTACACATGTTTACCTATTTTTCCAAATTTTAGAATTTTCAGAATATAATTCGGATTTCATTTAACTGTTTGGTGTCTCATTTAAAAATGGTTGAGAATTATCATACTGATAAAATTAAGCATATAGCTTAAAAATTTTTTTAGCTTAAATACACAGAGTTCCTTGTGCCTGCTAGTAATACAACTAATTTATTCCCAGTATCCCATCAAATAGACAATTGACATTCTATTCAATAGTTAGCATGTCAAAGCATATGCTTTATGCTACAAGCATATGCTTTAGTAATTAATGCATCCATTATACTTTTATATAAGTTCCCTAAGATATAATGCAACCATTTCAGAGAGTAAAAATCATTCGCCTTGACCGGGATTCGAACCCAGATCCCTCGATATCCGGCAGAGTGCTTTAACCAATTAAGCTACTTAATTGGTTAAAGCACTTGCACAATTAGGCTGCTTAATTGGTTAAAGCAATTGGTAGCTTAATTGGTTAAAGCACTCGGCCGGATATCGAGGGATCCGGGTTCGAATCCCGGTCAAGGCGAATGATTTTTACTCACTGAAATGGTTGCATTATAATGCACACATAGCGGGTGACTCCGTTAAAGTTACTGTTACAGTTTCTTGAAATTCCCTAAGATAGTTTATCAATCCCCAGTACTTGTTTTGCCTCTAAATCATAGCTTCCAACGATCAAGAAAAATCTGATGCTGCCAGAATATTCTATAATAGCCTTCTGTCCTTCCATCAGGCTCCCTCAACTCTACATTGTTAATTGAGTCAGGTGGCACATTTTACTCAGCCTCCAGAGTAGAAAGGAGGTCTGTCTATGATACCGTCATAAACATAACTTTACAAAGACATAAACATTGCAAAAAGCATAGTGAATTCAATCCATACCTCCAATGACCTCCATTAGGAATATCTAAAAAAGAAGAAAGTGTTGACAAGCAGGAAGTAAACAGGAGATGAGGGAGAAGAGAAGCCATGCTATAGTTCAGATAAAGCCATTGTCCTGTTTTTCCAAATGCCTCTCTGGTGCTTTGTGTTCAGCTTTGCTAGAGTTTTTGTTTTGTCCTAGTCATTCATGTGTTCTGTGGTCATTCTCTGGCTCTAGTGGACTTGTATTAATATCCGAGTGTTTTTTTCCGAATTCTCATAGCCCACTTCCATTCTGAATCATTGTAGGTACCAAGCTACCATCGAAGCATGTGGTTTGAGCAGAGATCTCGAGCTTCTTTCGAATGGTGACCTTACAGAAGTTGGGGAAAATGGCTTCAATTTGAGGTAAGCTGGTAGTAGCAGTGTTACCTTCAAGGTTCAGTCATTGCGTACATTGTGAAGTTTTGACTCGAGACCTGTTTTACCCTTTCTGTTGCTTCACTGGCACTACTAACCTAGATAATAGAGACGTAAATGCCCTTAGAGAGTGTTTTCAACCTGGGGTAAAACTATTTCTATGTGTCTCCTATACCTAGTGGCTTAGTGACCTGGAGAAAATTATTCTGTTCTGCTCTCAATCTACATAGAAACAAAATGCCTTTTTGTATAATATATTTACTCTAAAGCAATTAGAATGTGCAGTAATAAAAAAATTAAAACTTTACATATTTTTGTAGGTATATGGAACTCTTAGTTGAATTGAGAAGTTTCTCATATTCATTATGAAATTCAACCCTTCATTAATGAAGTAATGTTCATTAAACATTAGCATCAGTGCGCATTACATGGGTCCATTAATATCTAGTGGAGGGGTTGCAAGACAGTTTGGTGGGTTGCATTATTTTTCAGCTGGTTAGAAAAGTATAATCCCATTCCTGTCATGTTTATTCACATGGAAAGCTTTCAAATGTTCTCAGTTTACAACCTTGAAAATGTTATCATTCACCAAATATTGTCATTTGCTGGCCCATTGTCCCATATCAAAACAGTATTTTATGTCAAATCATTCCCATTTTAATAAATTTTTATATAAAGTGACAGAAAATAACCATTATATTTCAGCAATCAGTCAGTTAAACTAAAGCAATGTAAATGAAGCTATGAGAATTAAAACATAATTTTAAAAGTCAACTAAACTATAACTAACTAACTCAAGTATGTGAAACAGTTTCACAGATATTAATCCTTAATTCCCACGTGGCATTAAACTCATCCCCACATTTACTGTAAGCTCAACTTTAAGATATTTGAGTATTTAAGTTTCATTATCTGTTATAACTTTGATGTTATAGTTGCAACAACAAGTCTATATTTTGACTAAAATTGTCATAATGCATGCACACATTTCTAAATCTACAGAATACCCCGCAAGCCACCGCAAGGGCATGTGGCGGGGGGTGTTAGGTCACCACCCAAAAAAAGGAAAAAAGAAAAACCGCATTCAAAACTAACACATACATGCAAACCCAAATCCACAGTAGTGCATACATTCATAGAAACATCCTATCATTTTACATGCATGTAAATGCACATCTACTTCCCTTCACTCCACAAGCATGCAAGTACATATGCTTAATTATAACAACATTTATGTGTCACTTGGTAAAAACCAATCAGAGATTGTTCTTTGTAAGGTGATAATTTTATTTTTCATTAATTATTTCAAGTGGAGGTCAAAAGCAGAGGATCAATTTGGCCCGAGCTGTTTACTCCAACCGAGAAATATACCTCTTGGATGATCCACTCAGTGCTGTAGATGCAAAAGTGGCTTTGCATATATTTCAGCATTGCATTTGTGGGCCTAAGGCACTGCTAAGGGAGAAGACAGTGGTATTGGCAACACACAGCATCATGGCCCTCGGTGAATGTGATGTGGTTGTGGTGCTAAAAGGTGGTTACATCATAGAGAGAGGTTCCCCTGCAAAACTGAGAGAAATGGAAGGTGGCAAGTATGCCATGATGCTGAAAGAAAGTCTGATTGATGGCTTCCCTAAAAATCCAGAAATCCCAGGTAAATTAATGGTAACTATAAATTTTATTGGTCATTAAACATTAAAAGTGTTATAGACTTGGTCAGTATATACAGAGGAAGTTTTTCAGATGTTTTAAGCTAACTTGTTTATTTCTAAAACCTTTATAAACGTATAGAGTTGGATAGAATAAAGCCATGTACCTAGGCCATTTACTTTTTTACTGTACAAGGGTTCATACAATGTATGTATATTAAAGTACTATGTAATTGATTTATTTTTTTAATATCTTTTTGACAAGGTAGTGATTAATAATAAATCATATGATCTTATATTTTTGTGACCAAAAATAATTTGAAATATAAATATTTTTTCATTGATTTTGTTTGACAGGAAAGAAAGAATCATTAGCTCCTGAAGAGCATCCCATTGATTTGAATTTTGTTCAGCATGTGATCAAGGAAAACTATACACCAAAGGCAGTCAAAAAGCCATTCTGGAAATACCTTAAAATGTGTGGAGGTTACTTTATCTCCATAATATCAGCATCTGCCATGGTTTTATTTTCAATTACACGTCTGTTTAATTCAATTTGGCTGCAAATATGGCTGGATGCTGGAAATGGAAAAAATGTAAGTATTATTTATTTCACTCTCTTCATCCAAATAGATTGATGTGGACTTACACCTAGTGATCTTGTGAAATGGCATTGCAAATTATTATTATTTTGTTACTTTTATTTGCCCAGAGATCACAATACAAAAATACCAGGTGTATGTACATGATATAAGGTGCATCAAAAAGGAGCAAAGACACAGGCTCAATTAAAGATACAAAAAAAAGGAAACGGTGCTCACAGTTACATAACATTTAGCACAAACTCATGAACATTGGCTGTAATATGCACATGAAATATCAATGAAGCAAACAATGAACCCTTGAGCTTATTCTTTCCAACTTCATCTCATTGTATTTCTTACTCTTGCATTCATTTTCATCTTTTATGTTTCTTACATTGGGTTACTTGGTAATATACCACTTTTAAATGGATATTAATATTTCCCATTAGGGCTAATAAACTTGTAATGGTAATGTTAAATTTGAATACCTTGTTGAATTTATAAAAACAGTACCCAATCAGTGGAAATTAAGGACCAGAAATATATAGTTACTTGCTTTGGTATCAGTATTTTATTTTATAGTTTTACTTTACTAGAAATATATAGTTACTTGCTTGAGTATTGGAACTTATTGCTATATCTTATGAAACTACTGAAAGTAAAGTTTCTATGATGGATATCAAGAAAGTAAAGTCTTATTTCACCTATTATGACTGCAGAGGTGTGGTCCCAATGGCATGTATGCATGCTTAGTTAGTTTAATCATTGCTGTGGCAAGGTTATTTTATTAAATTGAAGATGATGGACACAACATTATATGTGTTTCTAATGTTTAAGAACAGTATACCAGCTGTATGTGATCCATTTCTTGAATTCAAGAAACCCTAAGCCCACCGAAATTTAAAGTCAAATTTGTTGGTGTGGGGATGGGTCCAACTTTTTATGAAGCACTTTCTGGATATCAGCTGTTTATATTTTTTCCTTTATTGCATATACAATGCTCAGATATTCCTTGCAACTGCAAAAATGATACATTTTATTTCTTAATGGTTTTACATTCTATATCAGTCTATTTCCATTTCACTGTGGATTGGCCTTTCACAAATCAAGAATAATCATACATAATTTTATTTGTGATATCTTACCAATAAATGTTGACCAAAATGAAAAAAATGGAGTCAAGTTTTAATGTAATTCTTTGATTAGTTCCAGTTGCTTCCTGGTGTTGAACCTGTATTGCAAAACAAAAATAATATTTCGCTCTCTGAATTAAGAGACTGGAGCAGCCCTCTTACGGAAACAATGGCTGAAGGCCACTCAGGTCTTGTTCGGGATAACCCAGAACTGTGGCTCTATCAGACTGTGTATGGCTTATTACTCCTTGCACTCTTGTTTTCTTGTCTCCTGAAAGCATTTTCAACAGCAACCCTACTTATGCGAGGTTCCAGGGCACTTCATGACAAACTTTTAAATGCTGTTTTACACAAGCCAGTCATGTATTTGGATCAAGTGGAAAGTGGAGTATTGCTAAGCCTGTTCTCAAAAGATATGGATGAAGGTATGAATGTATTTTTTTCCTTCTCTGCTGAGATATGTTGTTACAAATGTCATCTTAAGTTCTTAAGTCAAATGGAAAGCAAGTTATGAATGATCACTTACAATAGTAGAATTTCTTGTAGGTCTTTTTACATGAGCAAATTATCTGAAATAAGCAAATTAGGAACATATTTGATTCAAAAATTTGCATTTCCCATTAGCAATGGAAATGTTAATAAAAAATTCCGCAAAAATATTTATTTTCATTCTCCTTGACTACTATCTCTCACTAGGAAAATAATGATGAATAAGACTAGTTAAAATGGCTGACAATTGAATTTAGCAAGCACATTTTTGCAAAAAGAACAAATCCTGTACTTGCAAACTAAGTTATCATAAATGTCTTAATATGAATTTGTTAAGAAAGAATTATTGCCATTATTTGAATTTGAGATAAATTATCATGATAAGAAATGGTTTCTGGTATATTCATATCTTGTCCACAAAGCGATTTGAGTGATTCTGTAAATCTACGAGGGCAGTCCGATAAGTACTTAGCCTACTAAAGAAAAAACGAAAATGTTTAAAAACTATCTATTTCTCAACATAGTCTCCTTTTAGCTCGATACACTTGACCCAGCGATGCTCCAACTATTTTAACCCGTCTGAAAAAATACGTTTTCTGGAGGTCAGCAAAATAGGCCTACGTGGCGGCGATTAACTCCTCATTCGACTCAAATTTCTGCCCAGCGAGTGCCTTTTTCAAGTTTGGAAACAAAAAGAAGTCGCACGGGGCCAAATCTGGAGAATACGGTGCATGGGGCAGCAATTCGTGGCCCAATTCGACCAATTTGGCCGTGGCGAAGGTGGAGGTGTGAGCTGGTGCGTTGTCATGGTGGAAGAGCACTTTTTTCTTCGCCTAATGGGGCCGTTTTTTCTGCAATTTGGCGTCGAATCGGCCCAATAATGCGGCATAGTAGAGCCCTGTGATCGTTTTGCCATT
Organism: Hetaerina titia; assembly: GCA_037158775.1. Lineage (NCBI taxonomy): Eukaryota > Metazoa > Arthropoda > Insecta > Odonata > Calopterygidae > Hetaerina > Hetaerina titia. The sequence continues at coordinate 98,746,685 of CM073771.1, read as the reverse complement.
CTCTAGGTAGTCGATGAAGATTACACCTTGTGAATTCCAGAAAACGGTGGCCATCACCTTTCCGGCCGATAGGACAGTCTTCGCCTTCTTCGGAGCACGTTCGCCGGGTGAAGTCCACTGTTTCGACTCTTCCTTGGTCTCTGGTGTGTACCAGTGGATCCATGTTTCGTCGACGGTCACGAAACGACGCAGAAACTCCTTTGGATTGCGCTTAAACAGCGTCAAACACTGCTTTGAAGTGGTCTCACGGTTGCGCGTGTTGTCCGGAGTGAGCAAACGCGGCACCCATCGCGCCTACAACTTTCTCATGCTCAAAAATTCATGCAGGATATGACCCACACGGTCTTTTGAGATGCCTACTGTCTCAGCCATCTCGCACAGCTTCAATCGGCGGTCTGCCAATACGAGATCGTGGATTCTTTTCACGTTATCCTCCGTGGTAGCCGTTTTCGGGGCACCCGGGCGTGGCTCATCAAAACCCGACATGCGACCACGTTCAAAATCGTTAAACCAATTTTTGACGGTCGCTATCGAAGGAGAAGAGTCACCGTACATAGAATCCAAGCGCTCTTTGATTTCGCTGCGCGATTTCCCTTCCAAAAACAAGAATCGAATTACCGACCGACATTGCTCTTTTTCCATTTTCTTAGAATCCGCGGACACACCTGCTTCCACAAGTGGTCAAAACAAAACTACGAGTCCGATTCGGCTGAAATTTCAACAATAGCCGTCTATAACAATGTCCTACACGATAGTAAAGTGTTCTTGCGATAGTGGTGCCATCGGGCTGTGAGGGTAAGTACTTATCGGACTGCCCTCGTACAACTCTTGATTAATGCATGTAACTTCCCATGCATTTATTATTCCAAGTGTAATTTGTTGTGTGTGTTCTCTTCACTGTTGGTATTCCTCATCAAGAGGAGCTTTTGCATTGATTTGTTTAAAGGTAAATTGATTGCATTACAATGGTTTCTAATAACTAATGGCATACAATTTCCTCTTTTTTGCAGTTGATGTCCGCTTCCCGTATTTTGTGGATGTAGTTTGGCAAGGATTAGTCTTGGTATTATCACAAATCATACTTGTTTGTGTTGTCTTCCCACTGTTCACCATTGCATTATTCTTCATAGGTGGTAAGTTTTCCTGTTCTATTATAGTGTGTACGTAATTACTATCATTATATGTTCAAGAAGTATTGCTACAGTCTCTGTGTCCACCCAAAAACTTTCTTAACAAGTGAATGATTAATAATAATAATGATATGAATATCAGAACTTTAATAAATGTTCCTTAATCTCACACACTCACTGATGCATGCAATAACAGACAGGTAACTAAGATGAAACAACTTGTTAATAATTCATTGGTAAGAGTCTAAAATTCAAATACAGTAGAATGGAGAGGTACATTTTGACTCCAAACCAGCCTTCCTCACCATATGATGTAATCTAATAGTAATAATACTATCTCTTTGTCTAAAGGTGGTAATACAATATCAAAATAGGACATGACATAAAAATAGAAATTCCGAAAAACAGTCATAGAGAAGAGAAAAATATACATTTTTATCATATTTACATATATGACACATTTATATTGTTTAGTTATATTAGTATATAAACATATTTTTTCAGTAAAAATTCAGACACTGTAATATTTTTCCTCAGCTGGGAATGTTTTTCTGTCTTTTAAATCAGGTTAGATCCTTATATTTCTGTAGTAATTTATTATTTATTTATTTAAGAATTTATCGTTACAATTAGGCAATTGTCCTGGTGGCAATGGTCATGTCTGGTTAGCTGTCACTCATGACATCTACATATATATTATACATAGTCTTACAATGCATAATAATAATATCTTAAATGACATGGACATACATGCATTACAAGAAGAACAGATAGACAAAGCTCTTACATACAAAGACACTTAAAGGATTACCAACTACATTATTACATTTACCACCACCCGTGGGCTAGGTTTACACAATTCGAGAACATACTACGCATCATCCATTGCCACGCTCCGTCCGTAATCATGTACTCTTCAATTTCATATACCGTTCAAAATCGCGTCCCCTTAGCACATCATTCACTTTTGAAATACAACTTGTAATGCCATTCACATCACATACAAACAATATTTTAATAGTTACAATAGTATAACAATCACTAATCAATGGTTTATCATCCAGTGGCTGCTTTACACTTCTTCTTAAAACTCCTAAAATTGGAAGGAAAGGGCTCAAACAAACCTCCAGGCAGTTGGTTCCATTCAACAATAGTTCTGTTTAAAAAGATTATTTTTTCAAATTTGTTTTTTGTGTTCTTATTTTTAATTTAAAACTGTGGTCGTTTTTCCCCTTAAAGTATGGTTTTTCTTTCTCTTTCCATAAATCTTCCCATGCTTCATCATTTTGTAAAATTCTGTACATCGCGCCTAACCTACTCCTTTTTCTTCTATTTTTTAAACTTTCCCATTTCAATACATCCAACATATCCATGACACTCTCTGCTCTTTTGTACTTTCCGAGTACATATCTTGCTGCCTTTCTTTGTACTTTTTCTATCTTTTTAATAAGTCCTGCATAAGGATCCCATGCTAAGGACGAGTATTCTTTGATGGGTCTAACCAGTACCTTATATGCTTTTTCTTTAGTGGCTACGCTACTTCCTTTTAAGTTTTGCATTACCCAATTAAGTACTTTAAATGCCTTCTGCGACACAATATCTACTTGGACTCCTCACCCATGATCCCCAGTTAAGTAAATGCCTAAATATTTGCAATGACTGCTACGAGGGTCATCCGGAAAGTAGTACCCGTTCATGCCGCATGAAGTGCTGACGACGCGAGTAGCCGCTGGACGAGGTCAGATAGCTTCAGTGGCTTGTCTGCCTTCTCTGAGCCAAGTTGCGTGACGCTAGCATTGCCTGTGTTGTTTCTGTGATTGTTTACAATGTTTAAAAAAAATTGAGAACGCCGCCAGTTGTGAAGTGAGGGCAGTGATTAAATTCCTCAATGCAAGAAACGTTCGCCCATGTGATATTCATCGCCAATTAAAGGAGGTGTATGGAGACAATGTAATGGACGAGTCGTCTGTTCGGCGGTGGTGTCGCAACTTCAACATGGGGAGGGGGAACACACACGACGATGAGCGTTCGGGGAGACCGTCTGTCATTACAGACCAACTGGTGAGCTCAGTTGACGAATTCGTGAGGAACGATCGGCGCATCACAATTGATGACATCTGTGAGCATTTTCCCAATGTTTCTCGAACAATTGTTTATGAAATTGTTAAACACCATCTGCATTATGCAAAAATTTGTGCAAGATGGGTCCCTCGCATGCTTACAGATGAGCACAAAACCAAGCGTATGGCTGCAGCACTGACGTTTTTGGGACGTTATTCTGATGAAGGAGACTCTTTCTTAACTCGCATAATTACTGGTGATGAAACATGGGTTTGTTATGCATCACCTGAGAGTAAACGACAGTCAATGGAGTGGCATCATGCTCATTCACCAAACAAACCAAAAAAATTCAAGACAGTTCTGTCCACCAGGAAACTCATGGCAACCATTTTCTGGGATCGACGAGGTGTATTGCTTATTATTTTATGGCCCGTGGAGACACTATTAATGCCAATGCGTATTGTGAAACATTAAAGAAATTACGGCGGGCAATACAAAATCGGCGGCGAGGTCTATTGTCTACTGGTGTCATTCTCGTTCATGACAATGCCAGGCCTCATGCAGCTGGGATAACACAAAAACTTTTGCAGCAATTCAAATGGGAAACTTTCGACCATCCACCGTATAGCCTGGACTTGGCCCCTTCAGATTTTCATCTCTTTACAAAGCTTAAAGACTTTTTGGCAGGAAAAAGATTTGACAGCGATGAAGAACTTAAAGAAGGAGTGACCCTGTATCTCAATGAGCTGGCGGCGAAGGACTATGCAGCAGGAATACAGAAACTTGTCACACGTTATGACAAATGCCTTAATTTGCTTGGAGATTATGTTGAGAAGTAGTTTAAAGTATCCTCTTTCAAATAAAATTTTTTATGTTTGTTAATATTTACTTTTGTCTTTATTTCACGAACGGGTACTACTTTCCGGATGACCCTCGTATATAGGATTCTTTCTTCAAAGAGGGGGAAAATATCCTTTTGTGGATTCTTTTTATTTGAAAAATGTATATGCTTACTCTTACTAACATTAATGCCCATATTATTATCTGTAACCCAGTCACCTAGACGATTGATGTCATTTGGTAGTATTTATGCGGTCATTTACATGCTCTACCCATCTGTATACGATACAATCATCAGCAAAGAGTTTAATTTGGGAATTTATGTTGTTTGGTATTTCATTTGCAAAAATTAGGAAAAGTAATGGCCCTAGAAAACTGCATTGTGGAACCCCTGCTATAGCGTTCGCCTCTTTTGAAAATGCATCCCTAATTTTTACTTTAAGTTCTGCCTGCAAGAAAATTTTGTACCCATTGTTTTACCCTCAAATATAATGGTAACGGCTCTAACTTTAACAAAAATTTATCGTGAGGAACTCGGTCAAAAGCTGCCAAAAATCAATGATTACTGCATCAACATCCTTTCCTTCATGTATTGCATTGCCGATATATTGGCTTAATCCCAAAAGCTGCATGTCACACAAATATCCTGTTCTACACCCATGCTGTTGTTTGAATAGCCATCTTATCTCTTGCCCACCATTCCCGAATGTAGTCAGCGCTTCTTTTTTCCATCATTTTGCAAACAACTGATGTTATGCTTACCGGTCTATAATTGTTGGCTATTGATTTCTTCCCTTTTTTGTAAATTGGGGTAATGTTTACTTTTTTCCAATCACTAGGCAAGGCATCATTATTTAAAGTTACTTTGAATAGATGACTTGGGTACAGAGCTATTGTGGTATCACCAAACTTCAGAATGTCACTCGATATATTGTCCGGTCCGACTACTTTATTGTTCCTCATCTTCCTTATTTTTTTCACAAAATATGAGTCCTCCACGATAACAGCATTTGTCAAGGGAGGTTAGCTGTTTTGTACTGTTACCCTGATGATGTTCTCTGTCGTTTCTGAGCTATTTAGGCAAGCCTTATTTTTCTTTTTGTTTTTTATTTCCTGAAAAACATCTGTAAAGCAGAAGTTGAAAATATTTGCTTTTTCTACAGTGTCGGTTAAAATGTCATTATCCTTTGCTTTAATTTGCTCGTATGTTCCCTGTTGTCTTTCCTCATTCTCATGTATCTATAGGATTTTACTGCATTGTCTTTCGGAATTGCTTTAATAAGAAATTTTTCCTTTGCCTTCTTCTTTTCCCTATTAAGGTTCCGGGCCAAGGTACTGTAATGCTGTGACATTTCTTTCTTTCATTCTTTAGTCTGTGTGCCTTTCTTACCACTTTCTTGAGTTTTTTTATGGTTTCGTTGAAGTACTCCAGATCTGCATTCTGTTTCAAATTTTTTATGGGGACATACATCAATTGCCCTTCAAGAATTATTTCTTTGAATGATTCCCATATTTTCTCCACGGTCGTTCCATTACCTGCCCAACCCAGAAACTTGCCCCTTAAAAATTCCTGGAACCCTCCCCTGTCTGCCCCGGCATATTGCCAAATTTTCTTTACTTCCTCCATACCTCCCTTTGTTGAACTATACCAATCCATTTGAACACACACTGCCGCATGGTCACTTATTCCCGGGAAAACATCAATACTAATGACAGGGTTTGGTGGCTAACTAGAAAAACATCGAGGGTGTTTTCTCCCCTAGTGGGCTTGTTTACTACCTGCATAAACCCTTCTTCGTTAATGAGGCGATTTATCTGGTCTTGAGCCTGCCCACCCCCTGCTGGTTTGCCCCCCCACCCTGTTTCTGGAAAGTTTAAGTCCCTGGCTATGGTGATATCATCTTGGGGGTTTTCAGAGTAGTAGTCAGCAAGGATATCCAATAAGTGCATACCTTCGCTTGGGCTTCTATAGAGAGCAATTATTTTTAACCATTTGCTACTTTCTACTTCACGTATCCTTACACACATCATCTTACAATCACTTTGTTGTAAATCTAAAAGCTTACAATGTTGCTACAAACACAAATGAATACTTCTCCACCCCTCCCACCTCAATCCCTTCGATAGATATTGTAACTTGACAGAAAAATTTTGGCCGATGTAATGCTATCTTTAAGCCAAGAATTATGCCAATTATGATGTTAGGATTACACGCATCTATACAGTCTCAAATTCCCTAGTTTTGTTTAGTATACTTTTACAGTTCAACTGGAGGATATTTAAGCCCTTACCTACGATTTTACCATCTATACCGAGCTCACCCTTGGGTCTTTTTGAAGACCCATTGGGCAACACTCTGCTACCCATCCCGTCGTTCTTCATTATATAGATTTAGTACCATTAACTTTCTTCTTCTGAATCTTCACTACAACCAAAATTGAAGTGACAAAAATGGGGAAATCCACTTGACATCATATATCTGGACCAATGGTTTCAGCTGGATCCTTCTTTCCCGATTGTTGTATGTTGATTAGATGCACGTTTGTGATTGGTTGTGTTGGTTGGTGTGAGTGATTAAGTGTGATTGTACTCCTGGAAGTTGGTAATGGTATCATAAATAATCACTTGGAGGGAATAAGGCCAGCTCTTGTTTTCCATGTTAGGGTAAAAAATAATAATTATAAATCATTTTATGCAGAAAAATGAAAAATACTATATATCTTATCAATTTTTAATGAGAAAAAGTTAGCAAAACGATTTATGAATGCTGGTATATTTTCAGAAACTGTAAATATGCAAATATTGTAAGGTGAGAGAAGGATGATTGTTCATAACAGCAGATTTATGCATCTGCAGGTGCATTTCTACTGATGGACATATGGATGAACAAAGCAGTAACTCAGGTTAAAAGAATTTCCTGTGCTCTGCAGTCACCTGTGGTTAATTTCCTCTCTTCCACCGTATCTGGACTGTCTTTGATACGCACTTACGAGAAGCAGGATGTCTTCAAAGAAAGGTATGATGGCCACCTAATTCATGGTAGTGAGCAATTCTACATTGTCATAATTCACTTTGACTTTTTTTCAATATTTGGTGCGAGGAAGATGAAAATTATGTTGAATTTAAAACTATTATGGATGTTTTGTGAATTCTTAGGGAATTGAGAATAGGCTTCAGAAATAACAATACCTGTTACAGAACAATGTGCGGCACTGCTTTGATATTTCAATCGTGCCTAATGCAAAATACCTAGCAAGCTCCTCTAAATAGCCCTTGGCCATCATCACTAGACTCTTTACATGCTTGTTATTGATGCTTTTTTGAAAAAGTGATGATATTTCAATTCAGCATCAGGGGCTGTTATTTATCAAAGGCATGTCATTTACTTCCAAATTTCCCATCACATTCTGGCTTTAAGATTTTGTGTAATTGTCATTTTTTTAAAAATGATGTTAAGTTTTTCTCCATATCTTACTAAAAGAAATTGTAATACCCTCAAAAAAGATATTTTTTGTTTACGTATTCAACAGTCCATTTGAATAATATTGTTGATGTTAATAAAAGAACTATCATATATTTCTTGCTCACTCTTTACAAATTTATGTTTTGGTACAATATGCCCAAGGCTGCATGTAAGTTTTCCACATTCCAAATATTGTCCTTATGTTTTTTAGGTATAGGGTGGAATGAATTCCTAAAATAGGTACATGCTTCCTACAATGATTCCCATGTGCATTCTAAAATTGAAGGAGGAATAAAATTTCTGATTCTCTCTCATTTCAAGTTTTGCACTGTTAACCCTCTGTTAAATGCTTCCACTGTGCTTCATGATGAGATGTCTGGATATTTCCAGGCACCTCCTGCACTGACAGTCTTAATTTGATTATGGTTTTACTGCCATTCTGAGGGAAATTCTCAGGTCATGCTTTAGTTGCAGGTTGAAGGAAAACCAAAGAGTGATGGTTCCAATATCAAAGAATGTGTGGTCAGAATAGGAAACAGAGGGATATAGAGCAGTAGCCATAGCATCTCAACATCTCCTGAGAATAATAAGTGGGCCCATGAAAGTAAATAGTGAAACATTGGCTGTATGTCTCCATGCACATTATTATTTTATTGGTCATTAGATAGGCATACCTTTTCATCTAGGGCATTGGACATATGAGGCATGGCAGCGCATCAGGCATAAAACACATCAGAAAATCATTTTTGTTTTTCTATGCATAAAAAAAATTATTCACTGATTACAGAGCTTTTGAGGTTATATATGAATGCATCATTTTTTAAAATTTTGCAATGCTAGTTTTTCTAGCAGTCTGTGGCAGTTAACATACTGAGGGTGGGTTTCAAGTTAGCACAAGGAAAATTGAAAGAGAGCAAAAGATTAGATCTCATAATAGCTATTAGAAGCTACTGGCATGTTAATGTTCAAATCTGCATATAAAATTATGTTCACACTATACTTAAGAAATGTCCCAAGGCTTTTTCAAGGTTTCCACAGAACACCTGTAAATCTCCATTTGGAGAAAGGTACATCAATGAAACAACTGTTTTATAAATCGAAATACAAATTGCAAACATTTTCTGATGTAATTCAGAGCAATAACTGGACAAATTAAGGATACTATGAGATATATCGCCTTCAACAAAAATACCTGTAGACCCCCCTCCATTTTTGTTTACATTCTCGCAAAATCTACGAGGGTCATCCGGAAAGTAGTACCCGTTCGTGAAATAAAGACACAAAAGTAAATATTAACAAACATAAAAAATTTTATTTGAAAGAGGATACTTTAAACTACTTCTCAACATAATCTCCAAGCAAATTAAGGCATTTGTCATAACGTGTGACAAGTTTCTGTATTCCTGCTGCATAGTCCTTCGCCGCCAGCTCATTGAGATACAGGGTCACTCCTTCTTTAAGTTCTTCATCGCTGTCAAATCTTTTTCCTGCCAAAAAGTCTTTAAGCTTTGTAAAGAGATGAAAATCTGAAGGGGCTAAGTCCGGGCTATACGGTGGTTGGTCGAAAGTTTCCCATTTGAATTGCTGCAAAAGTTTTTGTGTTATCCCAGCTGCATGAGGCCTGGCATTGTCATGAACGAGAATGACACCAGTAGACAATAGACCTCGCCGCCGATTTTGTATTGCCCGCCGTAATTTCTTTAATGTTTCACAATACGCATTGGCATTAATAGTGTCTCCACGGGCCATAAAATAATAAGCAATACACCTCGTCGATCCCAGAAAATGGTTTCCATGAGTTTCCTGGTGGACAGAACTGTCTTGAATTTTTTTGGTTTGTTTGGTGAATGAGCATGATGCCACTCCATTGACTGTCGTTTACTCTCAGGTGATGCATAACAAACCCATGTTTCGTCACCAGTAATTATGCGAGTCAAGAAAGAGTCTCCTTCATCAGAATAACGTCCCAAAAACGTCAGTGCTGCAGCCATACGCTTGGTTTTGTGCTCATCTGTAAGCATGCGAGGGACCCATCTTGCACAAATTTTTGCATAATGCAGATGGTGTTTAACAATTTCATGAACAATTGTTCGAGAAACATTGGGAAAATGCTCACAGATGTCATCAATTGTGATGCGCCGATCGTTCCTCACGAATTCGTCAACTGAGCTCACCAGTTGGTCTGTAATGACAGACGGTCTCCCCGAACGCTCATCGTCGTGTGTGTTCCCCCTCCCCATGTTGAAGTTGCGACACCACCGCTGAACAGACGACTCGTCCATTACATTGTCTCCATACACCTCCTTTAATTGGCGATGAATATCACATGGGCGAACGTTTCTTGCATTGAGGAATTTAATCACTGCCCTCACTTCACAACTGGCGGCGTTCTCAATTTTTTTTAAACATCGTAAACAATCACAGAAACAACACAGGCAATGCTAGCGTCACGCAACTTGGCTCAGAGAAGGCAGACAAGCCACTGAAGCTATCTGACCTCGTCCAGCGGCTACTCGCGTCGTCAGCACTTCATGCGGCACGAACGGGTACTACTTTCCGGATGACCCTCGTAGTTGCAGTTTGATACCATGAATGCAATGGGAATTGGAGAAAGGTTGACTGGAATGGAATGGAACAACTATTTTATGAATCTCAATAGAAATTCCAAACATTTCCTAATGTAATTCAGAACAATAACTGGACAAATTAAGGATACTATGAGCTATATCACCTTCAACAAAAATAGACCCCCCTCCATTTTTGTTTATATTTCTACAAAATGTAGTTGCAGTTTGATTGGATGAGTGCAATGCAAATCAACTTCATGATACAGAGCCAATGCTAGTTGATTCATAGAAAATCAAAATTAGCTTCATGAGGAAGAAATCCAGTAAGTCTACCTTATTACATAAAAGTAATGGTTTCAGGCGTAACTTTGTGGAATTGCTTCATGGTAAAAAATTGAAACATTGTAGACTTCCACATATAGAATTTATTAAACGACCCGGGTTTCATCGCTGAGCGACATCATCACATATTACATTATTACCGACATCATCACATCATCACATCATTACATCGACATCGACATCGACAGCGACATCATCACATTATTACATAAACACTGCACATTATGATGGTAATTACTCAGCTTTCATAAATCGCAGCCATTATTTGTTAGGGGTGTTTTCAGAAGGATGGGGAGTATGTGCTGCCAGTCAGAAAGCCTTTGGCTTGATAGTTCTGGACTGTAGTCGAATAATAGTTTTCATGAAGGATGATACAGGAATGTTTAAGGGAATAGGTAAATCACATCCATGTGGATTTTATGTATAGAGGCACCAAATTTGGGAATGTTCTCCATATCTTCCTTCAAAGAAGGGGAAGATTCAGCTGTTTGATGGGAAAAACTTCCCTACACAATCAGGCTAAATCTCAGTATCAAAAAGTTTCTGATGTAGGGTATAGGGGGCACTAATTTTAAAAGAGCAGTGGCTCTTGCTTGCTGTTCAGCTTTCACACTTAGTCTGCTTTAGGAAATTTGTTGGACAAATACTTGTTAATATCACCAGTCATTATACAATTTACTTAATATCTTCAATTTACTAAATTGAAGATATTACTTCGATAGCCCATACAAAAGTTTGATGCTTCATCCAATAAAAAATACTCATATCCAAGGAAAATGGTAAATATGAATAGCTTCAATCTTTGCTGCAAAAGATTTGATATTATTATTAGGTAATCTACTGGTTAAGGTAGGTTTTTGGATGGACACAACTATCAAATAAATATTTTGTAACTCCAAACAAAACCCAATCCAGCAACCTACTCTACATCAGGTCCCTCTTCATCTCTGTGTAGATTTGATATATGGATGCAATTAGTATTAATTGTAATGCAGCCCCTAGAAAACATTGCAGACCTCTCTATGCCACTGGCATTAGGACTGTGTACAGCCAATTCATTTATGGCTGATGTGGTGTGAAGATTAATTTGAATAATCATGTGCTGAGGTCAAGAATTCATTATTACAATATGTGCATTGTTTGAAGCTGGAGGTTTCTTATCTGTGGGCTGTTAAAGGCCCAGGACTATCTTAAACATATGAAAAACGAATTATTAGCAGATTACCTCACTCTGCAAAGAGTGTTGTGATAAATTTAAAACAAACTCCACTCAAAGCTGTCACTAAAATAATTTAATTCAATGCAAGATTAATAATACAGAGTTCTTTTCAAGAAACTGCGGGAGATGCCACAACAGTAACTTTTAACAATGATTTGAATTTTGAATGACTAATCAATTGTGTATAGTATTTTTTATCTTTAATGAATCTATCATGGTGTTCAAATATATAATGATATACATATAAATAAATTATCTGAAACAGTAGCAAAACCATCATCACCTATAGGCTAACAATGTAGGTGAGTCCCAAGACAAATCTACAAGTCTTTGCTTTACTGAGTTTAATTTTTTTGTGCTCCTATGGAAAATCTATAAAGTAATTCTACCTTACTTCATCTTAGCATCTTATCTTTGCTTATCGATACATATTTCATTAACTGTGAAATCTTGTTGAACCTCTTAGTGCATTCTGACTCAATCACAGAAGCTGGGCTTGAGATCACCTGACTTGGTAGAAACAGAAAGGATTAAACATTGAGGGAGCACAGGTGGGAGTTATTTTTGTGAAGGTTTCAATATTCTTCTGGGAGATTCCATTGCATAGATTGTTAAAAGTTAGTGCCACGACATCTCCCACAGTTTCTTGGAATTTGTCAAAGAAATCAGTTCTGCCTCTCAGCAATCATTGAAATTGCTTGGTTTGAACCAGTACATCATATAGAATTTAGGGATAGGGAATGTATATTCAATCAACTTTCTTTCACTCAATGTTTAATTAATTATTGAAAGTAGCAAATGGTGTAAAAGAGTGGTCATAATTCATAACTGTAGAATGCAAGCCCCAATGAGCATGGGAGGAACTGGCTTGGGGCAAAAGGAAGTTGACTCTTCTTGGTGAGAAAGGGCTCATGCCATAAAGATTAGAAGTGGCTCTCGGAGTGGTAGATGGTCAAATGTATGAGAACATTTCACCTGCTGTTGCATGTTCATGCACACAAGTGAATTTCCCATAAATCCCCTAGAGGGAGATGAGAGACAGGAAGTATAGATGCTCAACCTATCTTCTCCTCCCTGTAACCATGTGTTATTCATGAAGTGTATGGATTTAAACTCCCTTAATAGCAATCACAGAGGGAAAAATTTGACATACTATAGAATTATCATGGGTAATTTAGAATATGCAGATATTCTCATGAATATAATAAGTATTATAATCTTTTGAATGTATTAGAAGTAGCTGCTTAGTAAATATAATACCACGAATTTACACAGCTTGTATTCACAGCACGATTCTCATCACATGTTGCCTCATTCTCATCTTGTTTGTGAGATTTCATTTAAGAGCCTTGTGAACTAATAACACATTATTTTTATATAGATTTGAAGCACATGTCAACAGGCATCTCTCTGGTGACATTTTGTTTCGCTTGGCTACATGCTGGTTTACATTTCGGATGGAAATAGTGGCGATGGTTGCTGTTGTAGTTACAGCTTTAATAGCTGTTCTCACCCGTGGGTCTGTCACACCTGCTGAAGCTGGAAATGCATTGTCATGCATTTTTGTGGTAAGTTTTTATTAAAATTTACAGCTTTTATGTATTTCAATTTTCCAAAAGTGTGTATTTACCTTAAGGCTTGGGGCATGATTTAGGGTTCTGACGCTGTTTTACTTCATTTTTTCATATTACTGTGCCCTTTAATACTTTTTTCACCCCTTAGGAAGCAACAGAAATGGGTTTAAACTTTAATCTATACATTCCATTGGATGCACCCAGCAAAATTTTATTCATTAAGTTCATTTTAACCAAAACTTATCAATTCAACAGTTACAAAGGAAAATTTTCCACATTTCCTAGAATTGCATTCCACTCCATCTAAAGAATTTCATAATTTGATTGCTCTATCTATCAATCAGTCAACTAATGGTGACCCTGAAAATTTCATTGAGCAGTTTGAAAAGGTTCTGTTTTACTAAATGAAGTATAATGCTTATATGATAAGTGGTGTTGATTTCATTTTTGATATATGGTATTTATCAAAAAGTACATATATCTATTCTTTTCAGATCTTTCAACCTTTTCTGTGCAAATAAGAACCCACGAAAAATATTTCATGCATTGACTATGTAATTATAACATTGATAAACATAACTACAATGTTACTCTTATTGACTCACTGGTTTTTGATTTTATGGCCATAATTTTTGAGTTTCAGACCAAAAACTGCAGTGCGATTAGACAAATAAACATGAAGGGCATCAGGCCAAAAACTTCTAATGATCTTTAGGAGTTTAAATATTTACTCGGTGGTGGCTAGTTTGCTTTCACATTTGGACAATTTAATTGTTCCATATTCTGTATTACACTTATTTTCCTCTTTAATCAGTCTTTTTCAATGAAAATAGTTTAATTTAATAATAATTAATAGACTTTAACAAAATTTGATAACTCGTGACATCATTGGTGTCTCAATTGATGTAATTAAGTCTGTTATCCCCTTAATAGTCTCTGACTCTCCATTATAATTAATGCATGCCTTCATTCTGGGAACCTCCTAGGCACATTGCAATTCTCTAAGGTTATTCCGGTTTGAAAAAAAATGGGATTCCACTCTTCCCAATAGCTGTAGACCCATAAACATATTGTCAGTGATTGCAAAAATAACTGAAACCTTTGCCTATATGCAATTTCTGGAACATTTTGAAAGTCAAAATTTATTTACCCCCTCTCAGTTTGTATTTCACCCTGGGAAGTCTATAGAACTTGCAACTGATTAGTGTTGAAAAATCTATTAAAGGCATTCAAAGGAAAACAGTGTGTCTTACTCACTCTGTGTGATCTAACTTCAGCATTTGACTGTGTTAGTCACACAGCCCTCAAGTTTAACCTTAAATATTATGGCTTCCAAGAAAGATAAATCAAATTAATGATATCATTTTTAATGGCTCAAAAGCAAATTATTACAAATCTAACTTCTTGTCTGTGAAACTTGGGGTGTTACAGGGGTCTGTTATTGGTCCCCTTCTGTTTCTAATTGTAATTAATGACCTACTATACAATCTATCTGAAGATGGCATGGTATATGCAGATGACACAACTCTAATTCAGGCATGTATCAACTCCAGTGATACCAAGCCTCTTGGCGCACAGTCATAAACAGAAGCAAAATACTGGTTTATAGACAACTGTTCCTTCCTGAATGAAACTAAAACATGAAATCTTATACACTGTCTTCAAAGAGTCAATGAAAAAATGATCCTGTAAAGCTATTAGGTTTTAATATTGATGAGAAGCTAAGTAAAAAACTTTATTGGGGTTTTAACTTGTTAAGGAGGCTTAAAATACTACTTTGATCAAAAAGTTCCCGGAATAACCACCGTGTGGCGCTCCCATCGTTCCGATTTGAGTTCTGTTTTTTTTTGTTAAATTGGTACATCTGTTGTTGATATTCCCTTTAAATCTTAGTGTCATAACTTGACATTTGCAAAAGTTACGTAGCCAAGAGTACATCTATCTCTGTGTGTGTTGGCGATTTTTTACAATTGCAGAAATGGATTTAAATTTGCAACAACGAACTTGTATTAAATTTTGCGTAAAAAACGGATTTAGTGGCGCACGGACGTTGGAAATGTTGGAAAAGTGTTTCGGCAACGATTCTCTAAAAAAAAACGGTCGTTTACCAGTGGCACGAGCGGTTCAGAAGTGGTCGTGAGTCATTCGAAGATGATGAACGCAGTGGCAGACCATCGACATCGAAAGTCGGTGAAAAAATTGATAAAGTAAAAGAAATGTTGGTCAATAACCGCAAATTAACCATCAGAGAAATAGCGGAGGACTTGAACATTGCCTATGGATCCGCCCAAGACATTGTGGTTAATGATTTGGGTTTCCGTCGTGTAGCAGCAAAGTTGGTGCCAAAAGACCTCAATTTCATGCAAAAAAGAGACCGTGTTGACGTCGCAAAAAACATGATTTGCGAGGCTGAATCCGATCCCACATTCATCAAAAGGATCATTGCTGGAGACAAGACGTGGGTTTATGAGTACGACACGCAATCCAGACATCAGGCAAGTGAATGGCGTTCACCAAATGAGCCGAGACCAAAAAAACCACGTCGTTTTCAGTCAAAAAAGAAGGCAATGCTGATGGCTTTCATGGATTACAACGGTGTAGTGCATCATGAATTTTTGCCAGAAGGCCAGACAGTAAACAAAGAGTATTATTTGGGCGTTATGAGACGTTTGCGTGAAGCAATTCGCTGAAAGAGACCAGAAATCGTCGCACAGTGAGTCGAGACCGTCGCACAGTGCTATCATTATTCGTAATTTTTTGACGAAAAATGCAACAAATACCATCCAACAGCCACCGAATTCACCTGATTTGGCTCCCTGTGACTTCTTTCTGTTTAATCGAGTTAAAAAACCATTACGGGGAACGCGTTTTAGCAGCCGAGAGGAAGTAATGGAAAAATCGCAGGAAGCACTGATGGACATACCGAAAACCGAATGTAAAAAATGTTTCGAGGATTGGATCAAGCGCTGGCATAAGTGTGTTGCAGTCGATGGGGATTACTTTGAAGGGGACAATATAGATTTAGATGAATAAACTTGTATTTTTAATTTTCTGAATAAATTCCGGGAACTTTTTGAACAAGGTAGTAAGTGTGAGTGAAAACTACATGAGAGTAGTCTACTTTGATTTCTTTCAGAGCGTACTTATTTATGGTATTAGGTGATCATGAAACTGTGGAAATATTTTTACTGAAGAAGAAGAAGACAATAAGGATTCTAAGAAATTCTGGGCCCCATGAGCATTGCAGACCTATACATATTCCAAAACGTGAAAATTTTAACTATCTACAGCCTGTATGCACTACATAGCCTGATCTACATTTAAAAAAACCTTAAAGCTCTACCCAGTCCAGTCATCAGTTCACTCACATGACACAAGATCAAAACAAAATCTTGATATGAACCAGTGTAGACTGTCTAAGACCTACCATGAATCTGAAAACCTAGCAATAAAATTTTTCAAATTCCATCTATATAATTATAGATTTAGATGTAATGCAGTGTAGCTGTTCCATTAAGGAAAAGATGAAAACTATAGCAATTTTCCACTTAATATATTAATTTATTAAGTGGAAATTGCAACGGTTTTTCTCTCTGTTATCAAAGTACCACCTACTTAGTAAGCATCGTAAGGCAAAAAAAAATTTTGTTGAAAAATGGCTGTGCACCTACCCACTGTACTCTATCAATGAGTATTTCAAGCTGGACTTTGAAACTATTGTGTGTTAAATGAATTGTTGTCCATTTTTTCTTGCTTGCCATCTTGTAATATCAGTTTATTGTTAGATGACATCCACATGAATATCTTCATGGTATGGATGAACAAAGATTATGATTAATTTGTATCTTCAACTTTTTCAAAGAAGTAGCATGTGAACATCCTATAAAAGAATAACACGTTTTTTTCCCTTTCTTGCTTCTTTTCATGGAATGAGCAGAATGACAAATGTGGATGCAGATTAACCCATAGTTGATTTACTGTAGGCATGTTGGGGCAAATAGTTTGAAAGAGGTTGAATTTATTGGTGATTCATTATCTTGTATCTTTACAGTGTGGCGCATTCATATCAACTTTCATGCGATTGAAATCAGAGATGCAAGCAAGATTTACTTCTGTGGAAAGGATCATGGAGTACATGGAGGTAATCTTGAATTTATTGGAGTTCAACTGTGGCATGACTAGTTAAAGCAAAGAGCATGCCTGCTAATTGCTTTAATACGAAGGTGCCATTTTTGTAGCATTATCAATTCAGTTTCACCAGTGTACTTATCAAAGGGAACTATTCCCAGTTCTCTTGCTATGAAAATTATTGTGCAATAGTTGCTTATAAATACTGACAATAAATTAGAGAGTAAATTCAACGTATTCATAAATAATAAGTGCTTGAAGCAAAAATACTTTAATGAAATCTTTCAGGGTCCCACAGAAGCTGAAGGTGGAATCTTAAATGTACCTCAAGTTTGGCCAGAGCAAGGCTCAATCAAAATGGAAAATGTGTGCCTTCGATATGGACCAGGTAAACCGCTTGTTCTCAAAGACATTTGCATGGAGGTTCACCCAGCAGAAAAGATCGGCATTGTTGGGAGGACAGGGGCTGGTAAGACTGCTTCACTCATCATTTCAACTATTTTTTGCATACATTCATTTTGTTAACAACCTCTCCTATCAGTTTCTTACATTGTAAATGCAAATAGTTCATGAGTCAAATACATTGGACCTAAGGTTTGCCTGCATTTATAAAAGGATGCCCTGAAAGCCAATTTCATGACCCAAATCAACTTCAAAACCTCTTTATTTCATAAATGAGTATTTAGATTGATTTCTTTTGTTATAAATCACTACCTTACAATCACTTGACTTATGGCCTCAGTTATTAAATGGGGATGTCCAGCCATGTCATTTTTGGCAGTCTTTATTCATTCCATCATGATTCAGTAATAATCTGGTGTTAAATTTGGATCACTCACAAAGTTCATAATGCCACAGAGGTTTTGAAAATTCACTAATTGTTTCCCATTCAATCTCATCAATAAAATATACTTCAATGTTTGTGTCCAATGTCATTGTTCATTCTCCAACTTATAGGTAAAACATCACTCATAGCAGCTTTAATGAGGTTGGTGGAGCTCGATTCCGGGCGAGTGACAGTGGATGGCATTGACATCTCTCAAATTGGACTTATTGAACTGCGATCAGCAATTGCTGTTATCCCTCAGGATCCTGTCTTGTTTGCAGGAACTCTCCGGTACTTAAAATTTCCTTAAAACAATGCTTAATTCAGATAATGACATCTTATTTAATACCCACTAAAGCAATATAAAATTTATCCAGCCATTGTTATTTTGTTAAATCACCACTGGCAAATCTATTAATAATTATTTTTGAGAAGAGTTGTTGCCTTCAAGTTGCTGCTCAAGTATAATCTTTTTTATTCATGTATTTATTTTTTGACTAGAGTATAACCATGAACAAGTTAAAACAGTGCATTTTTTACAATAGACAATTTGAGTATAATCATTGTATTAGTATAATTATTCTAGTTAGTATAAAATAAGGGCAAGAAGTATTCATAATTAAATGCATATTAAATTTAAATATGTAGAATAGATGAAACATAAATTGTGTTCAAACCATTGATCATTATGTCTGTTTTGGAGATGGGACAAAAAAGATATATAATAGAATTTTGATTTAACTTTGCC
Organism: Hetaerina titia; assembly: GCA_037158775.1. Lineage (NCBI taxonomy): Eukaryota > Metazoa > Arthropoda > Insecta > Odonata > Calopterygidae > Hetaerina > Hetaerina titia. Next base: position 98,727,787 of record CM073771.1, on the reverse strand, counting down.
CATATTATAAAAAAAAATTGATATTAAACAAGTGGCCAATCTATCCTCACAAGATATACTGTTTTTTTTATCTTATTATTTGATTAAATAACATTTTTAGAAAATGCAAGTGAACAATGAGGAACTTTAAGCAGAAAAGTGAATTTTGTACTTATGAAAATGAATGCTCTATTTACATTAATTTTATCACCACAAGAATTAACCATTTATTTTTCAATTGTGATAAAATAATGTAACTTTGTTTTGAAGAAACATTAAACTATGCAGTGTTAGATGACTTCATGAATTCAAGCACCAGTGGAAAAGGGAGGGAGTATTTTACCACGCACATATTCAATGAGAGACACTTTTCAATAATCATCATGCATATAAACCTTGAACAACATTGGTTCCCTTCAACCTACCTTTTATGTACCATCCTCTCTGATACAGCAAACTGCTTAAACGGTTGATTAAAAAAATCAAGTGCAATGTTTAAACACAATTTACAAAAACATGAAGCATTAGAATTATATTTTGGAAACGAACAGCACTATCCATGAGAGGGGTCATGGTAGTCCCAAGGGGAAAGTGATAGGCCCCTGCAAATGGGCCCCATACTTGATTCTGGTTGATGCCTCTGGGCACCCTCAGCTGTGCAATTTTCAGGTACTAGATCATTTAGGAAATAATTTCTTGTTCATCTCATAACCCATAGCCAGAATGCATAAGCGACTTCTTATAATAGGTACATTAGAATATAAGCATGGTATTTAACTGGCAAATTTTTTATCATAAACTTCATGGTGCATTCTGATTCTCAATTTAAGCTGGTCAAAGTAATTAGTTACAATTTTAATTGCCAAATCAATGTTCCTGAATTGTGAGAGGATTTTATTCTAGAATCAATTACACCAGGCATTCATAATACCTCTGGTGGTTGGTGGGCACAATAAAAACACACCAAAGTGAGAATGTATAAACTGAACGGCAATCTCAAAGTGATGGACCCTAAAGGGTTCAAGGAAAGAGTCTGAATGCGTTACAGGGGCCCTAATGAACTTAGGCGAATGCCGAGGAACTTTGATACTAGACTATTAATTAAAATAATAATATTTACTGTAGGAAATGTTTTATCATAAATTTAGAACAACAACATCATGACACCTTGCCTCTTTTCAATTCAATTAAACTCATTCATTGCGTGCTGAGTAATTAAAAGGTGTCAATGTTTTTATTTTTTCAATTAAATGATTCAATATTACAATATCCATTTTTGAGTTAATTGATGGTTTCCAGCGTAACTTTATGGAATTGATTCATATTGGAAATGAAAAAATAGTAACTTTGTGATTCCACTAAAAATTTATCATGAGACGACTCGGGTTTTGACGTTCAACCTGAAGATGACGTTGAACGTCAAAATAGAACGTCTTGTAATAAATTTTCAGTGGAATCAAAAAGTTACCATTTTTTTCATTTCCGTTTTTATGTATTAAAAACTATAATTATTGCAAACAATTCAATATTCATTTTGCATGTAAAAATTCTGTCACTTGTGTCACTCTCATCAAATTCTTGAGCTGAGGAGAATGTCTTGGTTAAGAGCCAAATTTTATACAATAAGTTTTTTACTTTAAGATATTAGTAGTTAATTCAGGGAACGGTAGCCTACTTTATAAATTGATGAAATGCATTGAACATAGTGTGGAATATTAGTCGAACAGATCACATAGTTGTTGAATCCCTTCCATGTTTCTCATTAATGAAGTCATTGTTTCATACTTCAGTCATAACTTGGATCCATTTGATGAGCACTCTGATGACCAGCTGTGGTACACTCTTGAGAAATCCCACCTTAAAGAGAAGGTAAGACAATATCTGGTAAACAGTTGAATAAAAATTAAAATTCCTGTTCAATTCAAGAGCCTAAAGTATTTGGGATCCAGATAATAATACTTTTGAAGTGAAAGTTGATAGCTTTATATGTGTTAGGCAGTTAGCAAGAAATGTGAAATATTTTATTTCAGATCATATTTACAATTTATATTTGAATCAGAATTCAACAATTAATTCAAAATAATGATCTGTGAATCTTTGGGTCCAATAGATCCCCAATTCACCTTTGAAATTTGCATCAAAACAATAATCACAATTGAAATAGTCAATATATTCGACAATAGATTAGAAAGTTTCTTTTGAAATGCAGGGACCACCTTCAGTGCCATTAGAAATCATTAAAAAATATAAGTATGCTTCTACATGCTCATGATAATAACATTAAATAGTTGATCTTTCTTATCAATTTAATTAATGGAGATTCTATGCCCGCAGGTAATGAAGGATGAAAAAGGACTGATGATGGTCGTTGAAGCAGATGGGGACAACTTTTCAGTTGGAGAGAAACAATTACTCTGTTTAGCGCGAGCTCTTCTTAGAAGAAAAAAGGTTTGTGTAGTTGAGTGTTTTAAATTACATACTTAGAATTTTTGTTATTAGCTAATGTAATTTTAAAACAAGGTATAAATTAGTTGTAAATGTAAACAATAACTCTTCCGAATTACTAGAGTTTAGTGAAAAATAGCTTTTAAAATGTAGCTTCCTTCCATCAGAGTAGTATGATGTAGTCTTGCCAAAAATATTGAGGTATTGATTTTCGTGGGAAGTATATGAGTAAACAAATGTCATCCAACTCTTTCTATAACACTTTCATCAAATGAGAGAGTTTGGTAATCCAGCTGCATGAAGAGGAGAATTGTTTGGGATGGTTAGAGAGGAGTGGAGGATTAACAATGGGGTAGCCAGTGTTATGATAGGCGTTTTCAGGCATACCTGTATACAGGATAAAGGAATGGCAGCGAGAAGAAAGTTTGACAGTAGAAATAGCTTAATTGTGACTAAAATCTAGTTTCAACACCAAAGAAGATGTAGGTGCACATAGAAAATGCCAGGATTATGGGTGATATCAGTTAGACTATATTTTTGTTAGCCATAGATTTAGGAATAGCACAATAAACTGACAAACCTACCTGAGGATGGTGGGATAATGTGTTAATGAAGTGTAATGTTAAATCTAAGAGAACGAGGAATGGAAGGAGTATAAGAGAATTGTATGTAGAAGTCTTAACTAGGAGAAAAAAGAATGAGTATCAGAAGGAAGTTGAAAAATTTCTTAGAAAGAATAAGGGTTCAATAGAAGAAAGATAGGAATACCTCAAACAGGAAATAAAAAAGTGGCCAATGAAGCAATTGGATTAGTAAATAGATCAAGGGTTAGAAAGTCAAGAATTACAGAAGAATTGATAAGGATGATGAAAATGGAAGAACATGAGTAGTGAGGGAGAAGAAAGTACAGTGAGTTAAGCAACAAACTGAGATAAGAAACTAATGGATTACTGGGATTTTGCCCCATGTAATTTATTGATAAATGAAATAGAGCAAAGGAGACAAAGTTGAAAGAGTGGTACTAGAATAAATAGAGTCTGTATTGAAATGAAATGAAATTATTGACTTTGTAATTCCACACACTTTATTTAAAAACACAACCCAGGTTTCGATGTTGAACATCATCATCAGGTGGTCCTCAAAGAAGCAAACTTGGTATATATATCTTTTGATCAAGGGAGGGAGGTTGGTCAGAGAGGGAGGGTAAGGGAGGGTGGATGGGTAAAAAGGTTAAAATGTAGCTGGGAGGAGAAGAGAATTACATCTTTTGGTGCCAATCGTTGACTTAGAAGAGTGGTAGGTCTAGGAGTGGGTAGTGGAAGGGATGCAAAATTCCGCTGGCAAGTTCATCCTTGCAAGGGATGCATTTCAAAATGTCCAACTGCTCCAAAACATCAAGCCTTTGACCTTTATTTTCAAATTATGAATTTTAGTCACAAAATCACTTTTGTGGTCACTTTTGATGAGGTGCTTCGCAAATAGGGATTTAATGTTCCCATTTTTTATTCATATTTGGTGTTCTTTTATTTTTTCTGTAAATTTTCTTCCTGTTTGCCCAATATACTTTGTGTTACATTCCAAGCAGTTTAATTCATACACTCCACTCCTCTTGTTTTTGGGAACTTTATCTTTAGTGTGACAGATCAGGTTCTTAAGGCATGAACCACTGAAAAAGGCACATTTAATTTTTTCTTGAGGTAAAATTTTGAATGCTTTTTGAGAAATAATCCCTATTTATCGCCATTTTGCAGTGGGATCTTTTAAATAGTTGGGGTTGTAAATGTGGCTTAAGGCTATTTTTGTAAGTTTCTTCTGGTAAATTTTATTAATTTGATCTTCTTAATAGCCATTGTTTAGTGCTCACTTTTTAATTAGATTGAGTTCCTTATTTATAAGGAATTTTGTCATAGGGATAAGGGCTAATTGGTGGATCATTGCATGAAATGCTGAAAGCTTTTGGACAAATCAATGCCTTGAAGAGGAATTAATCAATTGGTCCTTATATGTTTCCTTCCAAGAAATGGAGTACTATAACCCATCTTTGTCTTTATAAATGGATAGGTCATGGAAATCCAGGGAACCTTTTTCCTCTTTTTCACATGTGAATTGTAAATTAAAATTGACAGAATTTAAATGTGCTAGAAAAATCTAGCTGCCTATCGGAACCTGTCCACACACAATAGACAAATAAAAATTTTTAGAAGGAAGTGTGTGGAATTAAAAGTCAATAGTTTCATTTCAATATGTTATGCAAATTCCATAAAGTTATGCTGGAGAAAACAAATTTTTTGAAGGAGAGTCTGTGTTCTGAAAATATGGAAAGAATATATAGAGTAACTAGTAGTGGTAGAGTATATGATAGAGAGTAGTTTGGGAAAAATGATGTTGATCATAATAGCTTAGGACCTTGGAAACTTGATTGTAAGATAGAAAAAGTATTGTGCAAGGTGGAATCAAATTTTGCATTGAATGAAGTTAACATCCCCGCTGGACCATTCATGAATTTCGAAAAAGAGAGTTTTTATGGGCTCATTTATCACATGTATGAGACTATTTAAGATACTATTTACCCAAAAGACTTTGTTAGGTCAATAGTGACACCCATCCCAAGAAAGAGTAAACCAGCAGTATGTGAGGACTATAGGATTATAAGTTAAGCCAAAGGATTTCATTCATTACTTAGCACGTTTCAGAATCAGTGTGATAGAATGGAAGGAAAATTAACCAAATGAAAATGATTGGTTATGTGATTTTCAAGGAATAGGAAGACTAAGATGAGCATTAATGTTGGGGGACAGAGGCTAGAGCAGGTAAAACAGTTCACCTTTTTGGGAAATGTGTTGGATGAGGATGGGCAGAATGGAGAGGATATTAAAAGGAGATTTGCATTAGGTTAAGAAGCATTTGCAAAGAGGTGGGATTCGATGGATATGATACCTTTAGATAGATATAACACTAGTGAAAACTTTAATAAAGAGTTTGGTTTTGTACAGTTCAGAAGCTTGACCATTGAGACAGAGGGATAAACATAAATTGAAGGTCTCTGGGGTGTGTGTGTGGAGAAGAATGGAAAAATGAAATGGATGGAAAAGAGTAAAGGATTCAATTACTCAATTACAAACAATTGAAACAAAACAAAGGACTTGATTACAAACAATGAAGTTCATGGTATGCCAGGGGGAGAGAACGTTTTTTGAAGTAAATCTATGAAGATATGGATAAGTGGTGCTTGAGATACTGAGAGGCAATGAGGTGCTGAAGATGGTCATAGAGGAGAGACTACTGGGAAAGTAATGCAAAAGGAGGAAAAGAATAGACCTTTTTGAGGGAATTAAGAAATGTGGAAAGTATGCAATGCTAAAGAATAAGCTACAGTAATGCAAAGTATATGGGGTTTAGGGATATCTAGGGTCATGTAGTTAGGGCTTAGCAATACTGCAGTGTGTGGTCTTTAGGTACGAGGGTCATCCGGAAAGTAGTACCCGTTCGTGCCGCATGAAGTGCTGACGACGCGAGTAGCCGCTGGACGAGGTCAGATAGCTTCAGTGGCTTGTCTGCCTTCTCTGAGCCAAGTTGCGTGACGCTAGCATTGCCTGTGTTGTTTCTGTGATTGTTTACAATGTTTAAAAAAATTGAGAACGCCGCCAGTTGTGAAGTGAGGGCAGTGATTAAATTCCTCAATGCAAGAAACGTTCGCCCATGTGATATTCATCGCCAATTAAAGGAGGTGTATGGAGACAATGTAATGGACGAGTCGTCTGTTCGGCGGTGGTGTCGCAACTTCAACATGGGGAGGGGGAACACACACGACGATGAGCGTTCGGGGAGACCGTCTGTCATTACAGACCAACTGGTGAGCTCAGTTGACGAATTCGTGAGGAACGATCGGCGCGTCACAATTGATGACATCTGTGAGCATTTTCCCAATGTTTCTCGAACAATTGTTCATGAAATTGTTAAACACCATCTGCATTATGCAAAAATTTGTGCAAGATGGGTCCCTCGCATGCTTACAGATGAGCACAAAACCAAGCGTATGGCTGCAGCACTGACGTTTTTGGGACGTTATTCTGATGAAGGAGACTCTTTCTTGACTCGCATAATTACTGGTGACGAAACATGGGTTTGTTATGCATCACCTGAGAGTAAACGACAGTCAATGGAGTGGCATCATGCTCATTCACCAAACAAACCAAAAAAATTCAAGACAGTTCTGTCCACCAGGAAACTCATGGCAACCATTTTCTGGGATCGACGAGGTGTATTGCTTATTGATTTTATGGCCCGTGGAGACACTATTAATGCCAATGCGTATTGTGAAACATTAAAGAAATTACGGCGGGCAATACAAAATCGGCGGCGAGGTCTATTGTCTACTGGTGTCATTCTCGTTCATGACAATGCCAGGCCTCATGCAACTGGGATAACACAAAAACTTTTGCAGCAATTCAAATGGGAAACTTTCGACCATCCACCGTATAGCCCGGACTTGGCCCCTTCAGATTTTCATCTCTTTACAAAGCTTAAAGACTTTTTGGCAGGAAAAAGATTTGACAGCGATGAAGAACTTAAAGGAGGAGTGACCCTGTATCTCAATGAGCTGGCGGCGAAGGACTATGCAGCAGGAATACAGAAACTTGTCACACGTTATGACAAATGCCTTAATTTGCTTGGAGATTATGTTGAGAAGTAGTTTAAAGTATCCTCTTTCAAATAAAATTTTTTATGTTTGTTAATATTTACTTTTGTGTCTTTATTTCACGAACGGGTACTACTTTCCGGATGACCCTCGTACATAAAAAACCTACCCTAAGCCAGCAGACTGATATTAACAATAAAATCAGCAACCTTGTCATTTGATATTTTGTCTCTAATTTCAACAATAGTCCCATTTTGACTTAGCAGAATTAATCAATAGATATTAGCTACTGCCAACCCGCTAGCCATTTGGACAATTTGCAATAATAATGAACATAAGGTCTAATGTAAGGTTTGCTTCTATGACTGTAGGCAGATTTCCAGCAGAAAAGGAGTTAGGTGACATGGGATCACAGTTGTATAAGGTTGAGATGTGTTTATTTCATTACATCTAGTTGTTTAGCATGATTTCATTGTATTTGACTTTTGGCATAGGTTATTTCCCCTTTGGTTTGTATATGCCCAAACTTGTACTATAAAATTCAATTTGCATATGAAAAACTCAAAAGGTCATCCATTGTGAGATATAACATGGGCATAAATGTGTATTGGATTCATGTTATATTATTGGCTCTTGTGGTATATTGGCTCCACGAAACTGTAGTTTACCCACTGTACATACATAAAAATTATGAATATTTGATTTCCACTGTAATGCAAGGCTGTGATTTATAAACTTAGAAGTCCCAAAATATCAAAAACATTTGCATGTTTTGCATCTATTTTTAGATACTGCTTTTGGATGAAGCAACTGCAAGTGTTGATGTGATGACAGATCGTCTGATTCAGTTAACACTGAGTGAAGCTTTTTCACATTGCACTGTATTCACAATTGCCCACCGCCTGGACACCATCTTATCTTATGATCGAATTATTGTGTTAGATGCAGGCAAGGTAAGTTCAAGTACAGAAAGAAATGTATTTTAAATCATTTCTTAGAATTAAGATAAAGAGGCATGCCATATAAATTCTTAAAAATATTAACTGATACTGAGCCTGCCTCTATGTGTGATGACGTTTTCACTGCCCCATATTATATGGGAGTTGAATTGCAATGAAACGCGTTAGCCAACATATGCTGGTTGCTTGGATCATGAATATAAAATTCAGGAAATACATGCCAGGACTAGCAGACTCAAGGACTCCTTCCCACAGACAATAAGTGACAGTAACTGCAGGATTATACAAGTAGATAGCAAAATTCTCTCTTGCTACCAACAGTATCTAGGGAATAATTAGGTTTGCTCAAATGCATGCACTTTCAATCATCCCATGTGTTTTGTTGTCAAAACTCTTCCTGCATGGAACTGCCAAAAAAGAATCTGGTGCACGTTACAGTATTGCTTGCCCTGCTTTGCTTGTTTTCAAGTTTCTCCTTCTATCCCTCATCTTTATCTGTGGGGGGGAGGGGGTGCCTCTGCGCCTGTCTGCTGCAGTGTGTCACAATACCTCCCTGTGCTGTGGGTGGAGACCATGAGTAGTATGTCCATCTGATAGAAGAATTTCCCCTTCTTACTTTTCAATTCTAATTTGCACATTATTGAATAGATGTTTACTACATTTGTGTATGTTAGTTGATAGTAAATCATATGTATTTGTATTCATGTAAGTTAAAAAGGTTTTTGCAAATGGTTTTATTTTCTTTTATGGGTGGTGACCCAACACCCCCTGCCAAACACCCGTGGCAACTTGCAGGGTATTGAGTAAAAGTAGATGTAAGCCAATGTTAATTCTCCTTTTATATAATTATGTTCTCAGGAGTAACTAAAATGCATGCGAATGTGTACATACTTGCCTTTGTGGGTGTAATTTAGATAGTCTGTCAATTATTACTTTTAGCCTGAAGTGACATTGGGTCCTAGTGGAAATATTGTTTGGAAGAAGCTTGTGTTCAGGTGTTAGGCTGTGTTGCTGAAAAACTTGTTCTCCATTTCTCTCTCTTGTTTCATGCTTCAAGTAAAAGGTTTTTAACAAATTGCATTCACCATGGAAAGGCAGGCAAGTGGTAGTGTTAAATGACAGTCATACTAATTGAACTTGAAATGATGGCAGTATGAGATCCATGGTTTCCTTTTTTACCAGATAAATTAAATTCGTTAAAAATAGAATGTGGCATTTTTGTGAACACATTTTAAATTTTATCTGGAAGTGGAAATGGATACTTTCATTACATACAAGTGCATGCCTGGGGAATTGAATACTTGCTGCATAGTTTCACAATAAATGGCTCACACTAGTGTAGTTTTCTCCCTTTCCCTTCCCAATATGCTTTGCATGATCTAAATCACAAGTTTTTTTCTTCATCTATTTTTTACTGTAGAATGTTTTTGGCTTCCCTATGCTGGCTTATTTTGTTTATTATCTTGTTAAACAAATGAGGCAATGCTTCAAATCTTATGTTGGGTGCATTATCAGGAAATAAAATAAACCAACTGAGAAGCCAAAAAGCATTTATTCCATAATGAATTAATCCTGTGGAAATTTAAAAAGAATTGATACAATTTTCCTGTCTTTTCAATAGTAGTTTGACCAGGTGAGAAGTGGGTTATGGTTACATTTTTTGTCACCCAACCTGATCACATGACTCTTTGTAGGACTGAAAACCAATTATTTCTCATAACTTTCCTTCCATGTACTTTCATTTACAAACTCGGGGGACATTTTTCAAGTCCAACCTCAATGCACCCTTACAATAGCTATTTATTGATAAACTCATTAATGTAGAGTTGTACTTGTGATTCACTCATATGCACACAATACCTTCTGATATTCGGAATACAATAGTACTCCAAAAGGAGTTGTTAAAATAGTGTCATTTGTGTAAAAAAAAACAATTTTTTAAAAATTTCTCATTGATCATATAACCATTAACTGAAACCACCTTTCAGAATTCAAAAGCCATAATTTTTATTTCCTCTTAAGTAAAGGTCAAGGCAGTTTGCTAGGCAGTCAATCCTCTGGAGATAATTCAACCTTTTTATCCTAAAGGAAATTGTTTCCATTTTTAATTCTGCATGAAGAGAGCCATCAACTAATTTTAGTCCTCTGTATCCTACATCTAATTTATTTTTCATAGTGATTTTCCATGGCCATTAGACACTTGGAGCATGTGAACCATAAGCACCCTTTAAGTTCTGTACTACTAACCTTCTCTTATGAAGTTGGGGAATTATGATCAAGCCTGGGAAAGACTTGAATTTATGATTGCGTTTTGCATGTCACTCTTTTGAGAGGCATAGTATCATCGTCATCACATTGGACGTAAAACTTGATCCCAAGCTTCTATTCTATACCTATATTCAAATCAAGAAACATGGTCTTATATGAGCAATAATGCTATTTTAGTCAAGTGTAACTTATGAATTAAAATTTGTGTCATTTATAAAAATTTTACTTATACAGATACTCGAGTTTGACTGCCCAGAAGTATTGAGCCAAAACAAAGATTCCATTTTTCACTCAATGCTGGGAGCCATGGCTGGGGGTGCAAGATGATAAAACATTGATTATATTCAAGTCATTCACTTTATTTGCTTTCTTACCAAAAAATGAGATGTTTTCTTGAGACATCTTTACTAAATGAGCTATTTAGTAAATAGATATTTATATACCTGTGATTTCTAGAATTTTAGAATTAATTGTAACATTTTTAACTGCCAGTAGACTGATTGGCTGTGAGAATGAATGTATATGTGAATAAATCATGATGTCCATTTGGTAAATGCATTGATTTTGTAATGAAATGCTCCTTATTCTGGCTCAAAAATAAAGGACTATAGTTAAGGGCACAAGTTACCAGAATCTCTGGCGCCACATAAAAAAAAGAAACTAAAAAAAGCAAAGAATGAGGAATCAGCAGATGTGTTTGCAGAATGGTTTAATGAAGCTAGACCTAGAGATATCCATTTCAGTGATCAGTAACTTAGAGAAAATAGCTAATAGTCCTTAGTGTATTCAAGGGTTTGCAGCTACCAATGTATGGCTAGATCACTTTAGATGAAAATGAATTGTTATTATTTTTCTTTTACTAATCTCCAGTTTTACTTTTACTAATCATCTACTAAACTAAAATTTTACTAATTCTGATATCTGAGCATGGTATTCCACACTTAGACATAAGACAACCATTCTCACAATTAGTGGAAATTGAAAATCAGCCCAAGCTCTTCTCAATGATTAGTTTAACCAATGAGAGAGAACTAGATGTAAACTTGAGAAGGGAAGATGATCATACGAAAACTCCATGGAGCAAGTGGTCTCATCCTCATCCCATTTTGGTCATTGAATTCTACAATGAATAAATGTTGATATACGTGTAGCTGCTAATTTTCGAATGCAACAATTCAATTTTCTTTGTACTGAGTGTAAACATCAAAATTATTTGATATTTTCTGTCTAATTGAAGTAATTTTTTGTACCTTAATGTAAGCCTTTAACACTTCCCTTTTAATACCACTGTGTTGACGAAGATTATACGTTTCACACTAACATGTACTCTTGATGCAGGTATATGGTTTTTTAATTTTAGGAAAACATACAGAAATGCTAGAGCTGTGCTGGCAGGAGTAATAATAATTGCTCCTGGTAGGGTGACCCATGCCAGATAGGTTGAAGGTTAGGAGTGAGACGAAAGGTAGTCCACGCAGCGTCTGTTCCTCAGTGAGGCGGCTGCAAAGGCGTCTGACCCCGGTGGGGCGGCCATTAAGTGATGGTGTCACGTTAAAAACACTATTGAGGAAGGCAACGGGAAACCACCTCAATTATTATTCCCACGAAAAATGGACACAAGACAGAAATTGAGTCCTGGCAACTGCGGGACTTGGCCCAAGTGGCCGTGTGTCTAGCCCGGCAGTGGGGAAGGCAAGGCTTCCGCGGTCATCATCCCACGAAACCCTTGCAGGGGAGAAATAGCAGCAGGACAGAAGACGCAGAAGAAAACAAAAGCAGTTAGAATAGGAACACGGAACGTCAGGACAATGCTGAGGACTGGCAAATTAGGGAATAATATGCGAGGGATGAAAAGAGGTACTATATGTATATATATATATATATGTTTTAGGTCTATGCGAGGTGAGATGAAAGGATTGCGGGGATTACTGGAGTGATAATTATAGAATAATATACAGCGGCGGGGACGAGAGCCAACGAGGGGTTGCCGTAATTTTAAATAAAGGGGTAGGAAGAAGCGTAGTCAATGTAGAGCAAGCAACTGATAGAATTTTACTCGTATTGATTAAAGCAGAGCCGACGAACTTGATCATTGTTCAGGTATACATACCACCGAGCAACCACAAAGAGGAAGAAGTAGATAAGATGCACGTTGAGTTAGAGGACATAATCGCATGTTCCTGCAGGGAAACATTTGATAGTGATGGGGGATTGGAATGTGACGGTAGGCGAAGGAAGAGATAGTGGTGAGGTGGGGGACTATTGGTTACGCATGAGGAATGAAGGTGGGGAGAAAGCAATTGAATTCTGCAAGAGACAGAGGTTAGTCATCACCAACACATGGTTTAGACACCACAAAAGGCATAGGTATACATGGAAAATGCGAGGTGACTCAGAAATGTATTAGTTAGATTATATTATGGTTAGGTACAGGTTTAGGAACAGTGTGATAAATTCGCACAGTTTCCCAGGAGCAGATGCGGACTCTGAACACAATTTAGTTGTTATGAAATGTAACGTCCGTTTTAAGAAGATAAGGCAAGGGCAGCGGGTTAGGAAATGGAATTTAGAAGCATTAATTGAATTTGAAGGAGTATCAGCAGGCTGTAGAGAAAATGATGGATGACGGTAAAGAACTGAATACTATCGAAGAAAAATGGAATGTATCAAGCAAGGGATATCGGAAGCCACAAAAGACACTATAGGAGTCGTTTACGGGAAAAGGATAAGGAAACCATGGGTAACGGATGAGATGATTGCAAAGATGGATGATAGAGGAAGATGGAGGAATGTAAACACAGAGTCAGGCAAAATGAAGTACAAAGAGTTAAACAATAAATTGAGAATGGTCACAAATAAAGCAAAAGAAGAATGGTTGAAAACTCAATGCGAAGATATGGAAAGTTTACAAAGGAAGGTTAAATTGGTGCGTTATACAGTCAGGTTGTTATTATCGGGAAGTAAGAAGGCAAGATCTGTGCTAACAGTTAAAGATAAGTGGGGTAAGATAATAGTTGAACCAGGAAAAATCCAAGAGAGATGGGGGGAATATATAGAAACACTATGGTAAAGAACTTAGGCTGACAAGGTTAGACATAGAAAAGGCACATGATGTAGAAGAAGATAGCTTAGGTCCAGGCATACTCGACGATAAAATAGAAAAGGCATTAAAGGAGATGAAAGCAAATAAGGCCGTGGGGGTAGACAACATTCCTGTGGAACTGTTGAAATATTTAGGAAAATATGGGAAGAATACACTCTATGGACTGATTTGCAGTATTTATTAGGAAGGAATCTGGCTGGAAGATTTTGTGAGATTCGTTCCTATTATATATTATATCGTGAGGTTAGTTCCTATTCCAAAAAAGGCAAAGGCTACATCATGTGAGGATTACAGAGCAATAAGTTTGATATGCCACACAGCTAAAGTTATTCTCAGGATCATCAACAAAAGGATAGAGAGTAAGGCAAATGATTACTTAGGGGATGATCAGTTTGGGTTTAGGAAGGGAAGTGGTACGTGTGATACCATTGTAGTAATGAGATCACTAATCGAGAGGAATATCGAAAACAATCTGGACTTATTTGCCTGTTTCGTAGATTTCAAAAAAGCGTTTGATAGAGTGAATTGGGAAAAATTAATGTGTGTATTGCAGAAAATAGGAATGGATTGGAGGGACAGGAGACTGATCCGCAATGTGTACATGTCTCAGACTGCTCAGGTACGAGTGGGGAACCGAGAGTCCGGATGAGCAGTGTTAGCAAAAGGTGTAAGGCAGGGTTGCCCATTGTCACCGGTACTGTTCAACGTATATGTAGAGGAAATGATTAAAGTGGCATGGGAAGAACTGGAGGTAGGAATGAAAGTCGGAGGGGAATTCGAAAAATCGGTTAGGTTTGCTGATGACCAAGCATTAGTTGCTCAGTCAGCCAAGGGGTTGCAAGCATTGCTGAGTGAATTGGAGGTTCAGTGCGACAAATATGGGATGAGAATCAATATTAATAAAACAAAGGCTATGCGATTTTCCAGAAAGAAAAAGGCTAAGCTAAACATTAAAATAGTAGGGGAGAAAATAGGGCAGGTGGAGCACTTTACGTATCTTGGAAGTGTTTTGTACCAAACGGTCAAAGTAGTAGTAAGGAGAAGAATTGCGCTAGGCATGGAGGCTTTCTCAAGGAGGAGGGAGTTGATGATGGGGACGTTGAGTAGGGAGTTTAAGAAAAGACTCGTAAAAAGTCTGATATGGAGCATAGCTCTGTACGGTGTGGAAACGTGGTTGCTGAAGCAGGAGGATAGACGTAGATTGTAGGCTTTTGAAATGTGGGTGTGGAGAAGAATGGAGAAGGTGAAATGGACTGAAAGGAAAACTAATGAGGAAGTGCTGGTGATGGTGGGTGATGAGAGGGGTCTGTTGAGAGAAATCCTATGGAGACAGGAAAAATGGATGATAGAAGTATTGATCGGTAGTGGAATGTTGAAGAAGGTAATAGACGGGAGAATGTTGGGCAAGCGAGGAAAGGGCAGGAACAGGATAGGGGTGTTGGAAGGGATGAAGGGAGGAAAGGAGTACACAGAGATGAAGAGGGACCTGATGTAGAGTAGGTTCCTGGATTGGGTTTTGTTTGTAGATACAAAATATTTATTTGATAGTTGTGTCCATCCAAAAATGTATGTTAACCGGTAGATAACCTAATAATAATATAGAAATGGCATTTTAATTTGGGTAAAAACACATTTTTAATATGATATAACACATAGAAATACACACTGTGAACAATTTTTCCAACATTGATCATATTCATAATGGAACACTCATTTAACGCATTTAGGCAACATTTTTTGTATCTTTCCATTCAACAAGAATCACCTCAATATAATTTACAAACGCTTCACATAGAGAGCAACAATATTTCAGTTTTCCAAACAGTTATGATAATGAACTACCGAGAGCTTTTTTATGATCATTTAGATATAAATATATGTATGTATATATGTATATTGGGAGAATGTTTAAAGGAGACCCTCTAGACATGCCTTCCCATCACACAACATCTACATCAACTGTCTCCCACAACACTTCAGTCCCCACATTCGCACACTCAGACACACATTCAAGTATGCATACATTTGCACGCATTTCACACAGCTGTCTCAGCCACGGCATGTCCCCGTGGCAGCACGCATTGCTACAATGGCACATCCACGTCCCTCACAACAACGGGTCCATTGCCCACGCTGCTGCTGTTGTTGTTGTTGAGTGTCACGGCAACCACACACCCGCTGATGGTCGTTTGTGTTGCCTTTGACACCACAGACGTGACACTCTCCTCCCCTTCCTCATTCACCTGCAACCTCACTCTCCCAACCATTGCTGCAGGTGGCTTCTCCTTCAGTTCTCGGAGATCAAAGCCTGTGGAGATGAAATATGGCATGATTACTTAGCTACTTACTTAGATACTTAGCTCCAAATGAGAGAGGAATGGTAAACCATTGGCTTGGTAAAAAGTGATTTCATTATTTGAATGCTTCAATGCATATTTTAGATTAACTCACATGGCCCTAGTTATGTGACTTGCTAAATACATTGCATACTCGTAGTTCTGTGTCTAATTAAGTATGCCATGCAACAAATTTAGAAAAGAACATGATGAAAATAAGAATAATAAATCTGAGCAAGGACTAGTCTCAATTTGGACTGCTACTTCCATCATCTATTTCATTGTCTTGTGACATTGCGTATTGCGCAGCATCACTGTGACCCTAAGCGCACACTGAGAGCGAGCTGCGGCTGTGAATCCCTGATATGGGGTGCTCCTGGCGAGGGCTGACTAAGTGGAATGAAGGTGCAGCACGGGGGTGGGGGAGTGCTGGGGGCCGCATGGTGAGACGGAGGATTGAGTGGCCAGCGATTGTGATGGGCACGTCGAACTCTGGCAATTGAAGTTTGTTTCCTCAGCCACGAACAAGGTGCAGCGGAAGGTCGAGGAATTGCCGAAAGAACTGGAGGGACTGGAAATCGCACTGCCAGTATTGTGCACAAGCCTCGCCAGGTCTCAGACGACCGTGCACCGGAGTCAGTGGTGAAGGAGGGCTGCCAGAAG
The DNA here is from genome assembly GCA_037158775.1 of Hetaerina titia. NCBI lineage: Eukaryota > Metazoa > Arthropoda > Insecta > Odonata > Calopterygidae > Hetaerina > Hetaerina titia. Next base: position 98,711,395 of record CM073771.1, on the reverse strand, counting down.
TGTGCACGAGCCTCGCTGGGACTCGGACGATCATGCACAGGGGTCATTGGTGGAAGGGGGCCAGTGTTGGGCATGGGCCACGCCTGGAACTGCAGCGGCAGGTTGGTGCTTGCTGACCCCCCGGCCCTTGGACTAGGTTCGGTGCGTGCTGGGCGTGATTTTGAGGTTTGATCAGGCAAAATTTTGTTTATTCGATTTGGATAATTTTGTTTGTGTTAATATTCAACATAGAAATATTCAACATGGCGGGTAAAACTGGGTTTGTGGCGAGATACAAGGGGGATATGAGAGCGCTGCTTAGACAATCAGCTGTGAAAGTTGAGTTCGAGGCAGTTAAGCGAATAACTAAAGAAGAAGTAAACAGGGAACTATCGATTGGAGAGTTTTCCCTGCTAGGTTCATTATTAGTTCACTGAGTGCGATTACTAAGAGCAAGGCTGCTCGTTTCACAACCGAGGTTAGATGGGTTGGTGCATTCCGATGATGTATCAATCTCCAAAGAAATGCTTGCATTGAATTGGGAGGAAGATCTAGAGAGCTCGAAGAAAGGAAAGGAAACATCAAAAAAGGGAAGTAAAAAGAAGCATCCAGAGACTAAAGGTGTTGCAAGTTAGGGAGAGGGTGATAGGGGATCACAAGGAACTACTCCAGCTATTCCTGGTGAGGGTTCACAATTCGAGCGGCCACTGCTTGAGTTGTATAACCTTCCAGCATAGCAATAAGAAGGAGGTACTAGGCTCTACCGAGGAGAAGAGGCATATTCCACCGTCGCCAACAAAAGAAAGTCAAGAGGCAATACCAGCCAAGTGCAAAAATTTGTCTTCAAGGTAAGACTGGCTTCAGGTTCGGTTAAATCTATAAAGTGAAGTAATAGGAAGAAGGCAATCAGGAAGAAGACATCAGAAAAAAAGGAAGACATCAGTTCACTGGTGAATTGACCATACACATGGGAAATAAGACAGATGTGAGAAGAAAAAAATTCCAGCAGAAAATTCCAGGGAGGATTTACATCAACTTCCTCATCGTCTTCATTGTCGGATACATCAAGCAGCTCGTCATCCGGTGACAGCAGTGATGACTCGGGCGAGGAGAGAACAGCACTAGCCGACGTCCTCCATTGAGGAGGGTCAGTGAAGAGGAAAAGTCATCCAAGAGAAAAAAAAGACAAGGGTCATTGGCGAAGCTCGTCAAGAGGGACTCAGCATTGTATAAAGGCATTCCAAAATTGGAAGTTGTAGTTTAGAAGGGATAGCAACTCGAAGGCGAGAATATTTAGAGAAGTTAAAAAGCTGAAAGCATCAAGGCAAGCACAAATGCCACAGATAGAGCCCTTAAACTATCAAGACTGCCATGGTACATGACATGACATGGTACAACGCCATGAAAGAATACTTTGAGGACCAGAATGGCTTCCAACGATGATAAAAGTGGTGCGTCGAAGAATGGGACAGTAAGTATTAAAGGAATTGAATAATAGAACTCAAGGGAAGGAAAAGAAAATAGCAGAATTTATCGGTAATTTGCAACACCTTTAAATGTGCAACACCTTTAAAAATATTTTACGAAAAAGAAGCTACTTCAAGTAGCTTAGACTAACCTGCATCCAGAATTTTAGAACAAGATCAAGATGTGCAAGAGTTTAAGATGTGCTCATGAATACGTGTCAGAGATACGAAAAGAGGATGCTTGCTGTCACGAACTGGTAACAACTAGCGAATATCAACTGGCGCTAATGCTTGGAAAGGAAAAGGACAGGGATCACAGAAGAAGACCGCCAAGATGACTAAAAGATAGAAACGTCACTGTTGTCAAGGAGATGGACCCCAGGGCGGGTACCACCTAAATCTAAGTTTGACCTGTTCGTCTTGCGTAACAGGTAGCATTGCAAGGTAGCTGCTTAGACATGCCGAATCCCAGCCTGTTCATTTTCATGATGACTAAATAGGTGTTTACAATCAGGGCAATTGATTGCACATGACACAATTCAGCATCATAGTTGGCACTTTCCCTGTGCCCCACCTTGTCGATGTGGTGAAGGTGACCACTTGAAGAAACAAGGGTTTGCCGCAAGTCCTCAACACAGGCTGTGCCCTTCTTCTGTTGTACAGGGAAAATGCCAACTATACTTCTGACTTGGATCAGTTGCAATCAATTGCCCTAATTGTAAATGCAAGTTTATTCGTCAGGAAAATGAACAGGCAGGAAGTTGCCATGCCTGAATGATGCCCTCAGTGGAAACCGATTAAGGATGATGAACAGGTAAACCTTACATGGGTGTGACTTCTGTGTGCAATTTCAGGATACAGCCTGCCAGACAGATCTGTGCTTTGTTAGAGTAAAGATCCAGGGCATACATTATTACAGCTGCTATGCACCACCCAGTTGGACTCTGGATGAGTTCCAGAATTTCCTTACCAGGCTGGCTTCAGATGCGAAGGAACGCTTCCCAGTAGCCATTGCTGGCGACTTCAACGCATCGGCGGTGGACTGGGGTAGCAGGAGGACGAATGCGAGGGGGCAAGCCCTACTCGAGGCCACGTCCCCACAGGAAGCAACCCTACCTTCATCCATTGTGGACCTCATCTTTGTTAGTAGCAGCCTAGTAAGAAAACTCGTGGAAGGTGAATAGTACACTCACAATGATCATCAGGCCATATTGTGGGAGGTAAACGAGGACACGAAACGAGGGGCCAAACCGTCAAGATCAAGCTCAAGGAGTTGGAGGTCCAAACTGTTCAAAACTGATCTCTTTTGTGGGGCATTGGACACTCGCCCTGTGAACTATCAAGGCTCGATGGAAAAAGTGGAGGAGGTCATGCAAAGAGTAACAAAAGCATGTGATGTCACTATGCCACGGAAGACAAATAATGACCGTCGACCCCCTGGTGACCCAGGTGGAACAAGGGGATTGCAAGTCTTCGAAGTAAATTTCACAGGGCTCTTAGACTAGCTCAACGGGTTCGAGGAAAGTCCACGTTCAACAAAATGGAAGAAAAGTTCAAAATTGCCAAAAGGGAACTAAAAAAAGGCCATCAAGGAAGCTAAAATCCAAAGTCGGAAGGAGCTTGGCGTAAGACACCTTGGCCATACAAGATTGTCAAGAGTCAGCTGAAGAGTCATTCCATGCCATCGCCAACCTGTCCAGAGCTGCTCAAGAGAATTGTATCAACTCTGAAGAGAGCTGGAAGTGGAGGAGAAGGAAGAACAACTGACATCCCAGGAAGAGCAGACGCTCACTTCAACATCAAGGGTGGGAGACAACAAAGCCTCCGGGTGTGTGTGTGTGTGTGTGTGTGTGTGTGTGTGTGTGTGTGTGTGTGTGTGTGTGTGTGTGTGTGTGTGTGTGTGTGTGTGTGTGTGTGTGTGTGTGTGTGTGTGTGTGTGTGTGTGTGTGTGTGTGTGTGTGTGTGTGTGTGTGTGTGTGTGTGTGTGTGTGTGTGTGTGTGTGTGTGTGTGTGTGTGTGTGTGTGTGTGTGTGTGTGTGTGTGTGTGTGTGTGTGTGTGTGTGTGTGTGTGTGTGTGTGTGTGTGTGTGTGTGTGTGTGTGTGTGTGTGTGTGTGTGTGTGTGTGTGTGTGTGTGTGTGTGTGTGTGTGTGTGTGTGTGTGTGTGTGTGTGTGTGTGTGTGTGTGTGTGTGTGTGTGTGTGTGTGTGTGTGTGTGTGTGTGTGTGTGTGTGTGTGTGTGTGTGTGTGTGTGTGTGTGTGTGTGTGTGTGTGTGTGTGTGTGTGTGTGTGTGTGTGTGTGTGTGTGTGTGTGTGTGTGTGTGTGTGTGTGTGTGTGTGTGTGTGTGTGTGTGTGTGTGTGTGTGTGTGTGTGTGTGTGTGTGTGTGTGTGTGTGTGTGTGTGTGTGTGTGTGTGTGTGTGTGTGTGTGTGTGTGTGTGTGTGTGTGTGTGTGTGTGTGTGTGTGTGTGTGTGTGTGTGTGTGTGTGTGTGTGTGTGTGTGTGTGTGTGTGTGTGTGTGTGTGTGTGTGTGTGTGTGTGTGTGTGTGTGTGTGTGTGTGTGTGTGTGTGTGTGTGTGTGTGTGTGTGTGTGTGTGTGTGTGTGTGTGTGTGTGTGTGTGTGTGTGTGTGTGTGTGTGTGTGTGTGTGTGTGTGTGTGTGTGTGTGTGTGTGTGTGTGTGTGTGTGTGTGTGTGTGTGTGTGTGTGTGTGTGTGTGTGTGTGTGTGTGTGTGTGTGTGTGTGTGTGTGTGTGTGTGTGTGTGTGTGTGTGTGTGTGTGTGTGTGTGTGTGTGTGTGTGTGTGTGTGTGTGTGTGTGTGTGTGTGTGTGTGTGTGTGTGTGTGTGTGTGTGTGTGTGTGTGTGTGTGTGTGTGTGTGTGTGTGTGTGTGTGTGTGTGTGTGTGTGTGTGTGTGTGTGTGTGTGTGTGTGTGTGTGTGTGTGTGTGTGTGTGTGTGTGTGTGTGTGTGTGTGTGTGTGTGTGTGTGTGTGTGTGTGTGTGTGTGTGTGTGTGTGTGTGTGTGTGTGTGTGTGTGTGTGTGTGTGTGTGTGTGTGTGTGTGTGTGTGTGTGTGTGTGTGTGTGTGTGTGTGTGTGTGTGTGTGTGTGTGTGTGTGTGTGTGTGTGTGTGTGTGTGTGTGTGTGTGTGTGTGTGTGTGTGTGTGTGTGTGTGTGTGTGTGTGTGTGTGTGTGTGTGTGTGTGTGTGTGTGTGTGTGTGTGTGTGTGTGTGTGTGTGTGTGTGTGTGTGTGTGTGTGTGTGTGTGTGTGTGTGTGTGTGTGTGTGTGTGTGTGTGTGTGTGTGTGTGTGTGTGTGTGTGTGTGTGTGTGTGTGTGTGTGTGTGTGTGTGTGTGTGTGTGTGTGTGTGTGTGTGTGTGTGTGTGTGTGTGTGTGTGTGTGTGTGTGTGTGTGTGTGTGTGTGTGTGTGTGTGTGTGTGTGTGTGTGTGTGTGTGTGTGTGTGTGTGTGTGTGTGTGTGTGTGTGTGTGTGTGTGTGTGTGTGTGTGTGTGTGTGTGTGTGTGTGTGTGTGTGTGTGTGTGTGTGTGTGTGTGTGTGTGTGTGTGTGTGTGTGTGTGTGTGTGTGTGTGTGTGTGTGTGTGTGTGTGTGTGTGTGTGTGTGTGTGTGTGTGTGTGTGTGTGTGTGTGTGTGTGTGTGTGTGTGTGTGTGTGTGTGTGTGTGTGTGTGTGTGTGTGTGTGTGTGTGTGTGTGTGTGTGTGTGTGTGTGTGTGTGTGTGTGTGTGTGTGTGTGTGTGTGTGTGTGTGTGTGTGTGTGTGTGTGTGTGTGTGTGTGTGTGTGTGTGTGTGTGTGTGTGTGTGTGTGTGTGTGTGTGTGTGTGTGTGTGTGTGTGTGTGTGTGTGTGTGTGTGTGTGTGTGTGTGTGTGTGTGTGTGTGTGTGTGTGTGTGTGTGTGTGTGTGTGTGTGTGTGTGTGTGTGTGTGTGTGTGTGTGTGTGTGTGTGTGTGTGTGTGTGTGTGTGTGTGTGTGTGTGTGTGTGTGTGTGTGTGTGTGTGTGTGTGTGTGTGTGTGTGTGTGTGTGTGTGTGTGTGTGTGTGTGTGTGTGTGTGTGTGTGTGTGTGTGTGTGTGTGTGTGTGTGTGTGTGTGTGTGTGTGTGTGTGTGTGTGTGTGTGTGTGTGTGTGTGTGTGTGTGTGTGTGTGTGTGTGTGTGTGTGTGTGTGTGTGTGTGTGTGTGTGTGTGTGTGTGTGTGTGTGTGTGTGTGTGTGTGTGTGTGTGTGTGTGTGTGTGTGTGTGTGTGTGTGTGTGTGTGTGTGTGTGTGTGTGTGTGTGTGTGTGTGTGTGTGTGTGTGTGTGTGTGTGTGTGTGTGTGTGTGTGTGTGTGTGTGTGTGTGTGTGTGTGTGTGTGTGTGTGTGTGTGTGTGTGTGTGTGTGTGTGTGTGTGTGTGTGTGTGTGTGTGTGTGTGTGTGTGTGTGTGTGTGTGTGTGTGTGTGTGTGTGTGTGTGTGTGTGTGTGTGTGTGTGTGTGTGTGTGTGTGTGTGTGTGTGTGTGTGTGTGTGTGTGTGTGTGTGTGTGTGTGTGTGTGTGTGTGTGTGTGTGTGTGTGTGTGTGTGTGTGTGTGTGTGTGTGTGTGTGTGTGTGTGTGTGTGTGTGTGTGTGTGTGTGTGTGTGTGTGTGTGTGTGTGTGTGTGTGTGTGTGTGTGTGTGTGTGTGTGTGTGTGTGTGTGTGTGTGTGTGTGTGTGTGTGTGTGTGTGTGTGTGTGTGTGTGTGTGTGTGTGTGTGTGTGTGTGTGTGTGTGTGTGTGTGTGTGTGTGTGTGTGTGTGTGTGTGTGTGTGTGTGTGTGTGTGTGTGTGTGTGTGTGTGTGTGTGTGTGTGTGTGTGTGTGTGTGTGTGTGTGTGTGTGTGTGTGTGTGTGTGTGTGTGTGTGTGTGTGTGTGTGTGTGTGTGTGTGTGTGTGTGTGTGTGTGTGTGTGTGTGTGTGTGTGTGTGTGTGTGTGTGTGTGTGTGTGTGTGTGTGTGTGTGTGTGTGTGTGTGTGTGTGTGTGTGTGTGTGTGTGTGTGTGTGTGTGTGTGTGTGTGTGTGTGTGTGTGTGTGTGTGTGTGTGTGTGTGTGTGTGTGTGTGTGTGTGTGTGTGTGTGTGTGTGTGTGTGTGTGTGTGTGTGTGTGTGTGTGTGTGTGTGTGTGTGTGTGTGTGTGTGTGTGTGTGTGTGTGTGTGTGTGTGTGTGTGTGTGTGTGTGTGTGTGTGTGTGTGTGTGTGTGTGTGTGTGTGTGTGTGTGTGTGTGTGTGTGTGTGTGTGTGTGTGTGTGTGTGTGTGTGTGTGTGTGTGTGTGTGTGTGTGTGTGTGTGTGTGTGTGTGTGTGTGTGTGTGTGTGTGTGTGTGTGTGTGTGTGTGTGTGTGTGTGTGTGTGTGTGTGTGTGTGTGTGTGTGTGTGTGTGTGTGTGTGTGTGTGTGTGTGTGTGTGTGTGTGTGTGTGTGTGTGTGTGTGTGTGTGTGTGTGTGTGTGTGTGTGTGTGTGTGTGTGTGTGTGTGTGTGTGTGTGTGTGTGTGTGTGTGTGTGTGTGTGTGTGTGTGTGTGTGTGTGTGTGTGTGTGTGTGTGTGTGTGTGTGTGTGTGTGTGTGTGTGTGTGTGTGTGTGTGTGTGTGTGTGTGTGTGTGTGTGTGTGTGTGTGTGTGTGTGTGTGTGTGTGTGTGTGTGTGTGTGTGTGTGTGTGTGTGTGTGTGTGTGTGTGTGTGTGTGTGTGTGTGTGTGTGTGTGTGTGTGTGTGTGTGTGTGTGTGTGTGTGTGTGTGTGTGTGTGTGTGTGTGTGTGTGTGTGTGTGTGTGTGTGTGTGTGTGTGTGTGTGTGTGTGTGTGTGTGTGTGTGTGTGTGTGTGTGTGTGTGTGTGTGTGTGTGTGTGTGTGTGTGTGTGTGTGTGTGTGTGTGTGTGTGTGTGTGTGTGTGTGTGTGTGTGTGTGTGTGTGTGTGTGTGTGTGTGTGTGTGTGTGTGTGTGTGTGTGTGTGTGTGTGTGTGTGTGTGTGTGTGTGTGTGTGTGTGTGTGTGTGTGTGTGTGTGTGTGTGTGTGTGTGTGTGTGTGTGTGTGTGTGTGTGTGTGTGTGTGTGTGTGTGTGTGTGTGTGTGTGTGTGTGTGTGTGTGTGTGTGTGTGTGTGTGTGTGTGTGTGTGTGTGTGTGTGTGTGTGTGTGTGTGTGTGTGTGTGTGTGTGTGTGTGTGTGTGTGTGTGTGTGTGTGTGTGTGTGTGTGTGTGTGTGTGTGTGTGTGTGTGTGTGTGTGTGTGTGTGTGTGTGTGTGTGTGTGTGTGTGTGTGTGTGTGTGTGTGTGTGTGTGTGTGTGTGTGTGTGTGTGTGTGTGTGTGTGTGTGTGTGTGTGTGTGTGTGTGTGTGTGTGTGTGTGTGTGTGTGTGTGTGTGTGTGTGTGTGTGTGTGTGTGTGTGTGTGTGTGTGTGTGTGTGTGTGTGTGTGTGTGTGTGTGTGTGTGTGTGTGTGTGTGTGTGTGTGTGTGTGTGTGTGTGTGTGTGTGTGTGTGTGTGTGTGTGTGTGTGTGTGTGTGTGTGTGTGTGTGTGTGTGTGTGTGTGTGTGTGTGTGTGTGTGTGTGTGTGTGTGTGTGTGTGTGTGTGTGTGTGTGTGTGTGTGTGT
>CM073771.1:98626251-98703262 GCA_037158775.1 Hetaerina titia | reverse complement strand
CATCCCCACCCACAACCTGTCCTAAGAGCACTGTCTCTTTAGAAAATTTGTACCTGATGAGCGAAACACATTATAAAATAAAAGTGCATAATAAAATCTGTGAAAAAGTACAAGTCTTTTTTTTTAGTATTGATATTAAATACTTCTGCATAGTGAAGCCTGAAACATAAACATTTGTTTGTTATTACTAGGATTATTTCTTTACTTTTAGCTGTATTCACCAATTGTGATTAATTTTGAAGTACTTGCTCACACTGCTTGAATACCACCCTGAATAAACTTACAATGCAGATAAAGACCACATAAATTTGCATTTCTTCCTCTAATAATTACACCAGATAAGTACTGAATGGCTTACCATCGCTTTGCAAATCAGAGTCCACAACATGCGATGTCTGGGTGTGATGGCTCCCACGCCTTGCCACTGCCGTTCCAGTACCATCTCCAGATTGTCTGTTCCGTGTGCCAGCAACTGCCACAGCAGCTGCCGTTTGAGTGCCACTCCCAGCTGCTGCAGCAGCTGCGGCTGCAGCTGTGGCCGCAGCTGCAGCCGCGGCAGATGATGACGACATTGCCCCAATTCGGCTCTGTCTTACGTTCAGCTCTGGTCTAATTAGGACAATGTACACCTGGTACAAAGTAATTTAAGAGGGTCACAAAAAAGGCTCCCAAACATCCAGGGTAATACGAGACGCCAGCGTGCTGGGGGTATTTGAGTACAGCATTTGAGCAATGAGAAAACAATATTTTTAAAAAATTACTCACTTAACATGCTATGTTTCCCATGATGAGACAGATAGATAGGTAGTTGATTTATTTTGGGGCGAGATTGAGACTATGGAGTCTCTTCTATCACCCAACCCTTAAAGGAGAGGAAGTCCCAGCAGATTGTGTGCCTGCTGCATCTAACAGTGTTTAGCACTTGTTCTGCTAACATCTCATTTAGTAGTATTAGTGATTTTTTTTGTCCAAAGGCGCAAGTAACCCTTGAACAAATTTTTCCAAAGAAAAAGCCCCAAGAAGAGTGCAATATGAGAATAAAAATAACTGAACAAAAGTAAAGCAAAATTATTGAAAAGTTTGAACAAGGTGAGTATGACTGTTCTAGCATGCACATACAATGTCTACATCAGTGATTTGGACTATCTGCCACAATAATGGTCTGAGGACAAGTTTGGAAAAATATGTGACCACTAGTAACATTCATTATGATTCATTCTTCAAATTTCCTTATTCTCATACCCTGTATGGTCTCAATTACACCAAAATAAAGATGTTTATCTATTTATCTCCTCATCACTCAATAAGCCATTCATTTTTGGCCAAAATATTGTTGCTCATTGTGTGAATTACTTCCTATGTGACACTCGTTAAGTAACGTCCCACTGCACAAAAGGTAGCAATAAAGAAGATGTGGATAACACAGTTTAAGGCATAACCTTCATGATGATAGAAGACTCTTCGTTTTTCCGCATAGAGAATTTTTATTATTACAACCTATGTTTCATTACAGTGTAAGAAGATGTTGTTGAACCTAGGTTGTAATATTAAAAATACCATACGTGGATAATTGCATCTGAACATTTTTAACCTGAACATGTTGCTATACGGTATATTGCAAGTGCAGTAGTTTAATTGGTTGGCATTTGTGATGGTCTCATTCAAAATTAAGCATTTTCATCTAAAGTCAACAAGGATTCAAATAATTTGGTCACATGAAATAATTAAAGTTAGGTATTTTTATTCACACTATTCTAAAATCAGGGGCAAAGAAATAAGTTAGCTGGTGGAGGAAGTTCTGGATCTCAAGAAAGCCATTTAAAATGCCTTCACAGCAATGTTTCCCACATCACCACTGCTCTCTCCTGACATTGGTCAATCATGATGCACAAGTATCTTGAAAATACTAGATAGTTACTTTTAAATTAAAGGCTTACCTTGGGTGCAAAGAGGCAGGCAACAGCTACAGAAGCTGATAGGGAGAAGGCAACCGCAACAGATGCCACGCGCAGTGGGACATGTGCTGCTGTGCCGAAGTAGGTGGGTACGAATGCCAGCCAGACAACGCAAGTGGCATACATGGTTGCACCAAGCTGTCGGCTCTCGTTGAATGCTTCTGGGATTCTCCTCGTGAGGAATGCATACACAGTGGTGACAATGAGCAGCAGGATGGGATAGCCAAAGGCGAGTGCATACGATGCATCTGTGTGTGATGCGCACACCAGAAGGTTGGACTCGCGTGTTGGATGGTGATGGATGGCCCTTGGGGGAGCCACAACAAACCACACCCCAGACACCAGCAGCTGCCCACCAGAAAATAAATTCATTAATTGAATGGTATCTTTATATTTGTTGGCAGTTTGAAAAGATAAGATTCAATTTGTCAACATAATCATTTTTGAAGCTCAATTGCGCAGTTAATGCTCTTAACCTGAATTCTAACACTGTAGTGGAAAGGGAGCTGGCTGGAGACTCATGGTATTTGTGATGGAGACCACCAGGGAACAAACATGACGCAACACAGTTACATCTATAAAAACTACCATTTAATTTTAAACAATATTTATAAAGTGTTAAATTTTCATCTGATTTTGGAATAATTACAAAATGTGGACTCAAATGTGTGATATTCAGTTCATTATGCTCATAGAGAAAAATTTAATTTACTAAATTATAATTTCTGGAATATATTAACTATAAATAATAAAAACAAACAATAGAAATTGCAAAGTGAAAAAAATCAATAAATCTTGTCCAGTAATAATATTAAAAACTAAAATGGCTAAAAAATGAAAACGTTGAGCTTTTAGAAATGCATACATAATAAATATAGAAAATGAATGGTGAGATAGTATGATAGCCATAAAAATGACCACTATTGGCAGATTTAGGCAAACAAGCAAGTATTTCACAAGCTGATCAAAAATTCAATGTGAATGTTAAGAGTGGAATTTATTGAAAGTAATGGAATAACAGATATTTGTACGAATGGTTAGGGGAGAAAATCCTTCTTAAATTTTAAAAATTTGGTTACCAATCATTAGCAGTCTTAACAGAAAGAAGTTTGTGATGAACACTTTAGATAAAGGGTCAACATAATTCATTAAGCCTTCTCACATGAGGAGAGAATGGGCAATTACTGCTACACATAATGGTCATTAGTACAAAAAGATTGACTGGGTGAATTTATTTCCATGAAATTCAATTATCTGAAATGTCCTCAAAGCAATTGTGGAACATGGTGGATTCCATTCAAAGTCTTACCTGCACAGATGTGAGGGCGGCACATATGAGCAGCTGTGATCGTGGAGATATGCATGCTGGCCGCCGTGCTGTTCGTCTTCCTGCTGCAAAGATTCGTGCTATGCGGTTGGTTTTGGTCAAAAGAGCTGCATAAACCAAAGTGAAGGAGAACCCAGCCCCAAAGCGCTGGAGGCCACAAACGGCATCGGTAGGCCTTAAGGCTAGAGCAAAGGTCATTCCATAGCACATGAGGAGACCCACAAGGAGAACACTGGTAAGCTCCCGGCCAGTGGCTCGGACAACAGGAGTCGATCGGTTTTTAATGAACACTGTGGCCACAAAGAGAGTAAGTAGGATACCAGAAGATGCCAGGGCCATGGCTCCAATGGCCCATCCACTCTCTGGGCGCAAATACACCTACAAGAAAAATATAGGAAGCTCAAATTAATGACATGAATCATATAACTTTTCACCTGGCTTATAAATTTATTTTCTTCTTTTGATGAGCATAAACCAGAAGCATTACAGTCTGATAAAAATGGACCCCTAACTTTGAAGATCAAATGTTATTTCTAGATATGATATTACCATACCATCTTGTAATTGGCAGATACATAGCCAGTATTTCATGGTTGGGGGGCTGGCGTTCTGCAAAAGTGAATCACCTGGCAATAACTGTTTTGGGTGACTCACCAGCAAGACACCTCATCAGTAAGACACTTCACCAGAGGTAATTCCACAACACATTTTCTCACCGTTTACACTCCTCCAGATCTCACAGCTCTCAAAGTTTAGCTCCCGCATAGCCTCATATTTGAATTTGGTCATTCCACTTGAAGGACAACCTCCTAGCATCATTCGAACAAGAACAAAGGGTTCACTTGTTTGTGAAAATCAGTTGACCCTTTGTTCTTGCTTGAATGATGCTAGGAGGTTGTTCTTCAAGTGGAAATGGGATAACCACATTAGGATATGAGGGAACTGGAATTTTACTGTTAAAATTAATTTAGGGTAATTAAGGCTATTTCTTGACATTTTTGTGAGTTTTTCACTTCACAAAAATGTGACTGATCCAAATTAATTTATCTTTTTCTAAAGCCTGTAATCAACACAATTTAATGTAAACAATATATGGTATCCATAACATACTTTGTTTAAGACATAATAGAAATTAATTCAGCATATGCCTTCTCAAAATTTAACCTCGAAAACTGATATAAGGTAATCTTATTTCTGTTATGAACAAATACCAAGGGTGTACATTGGTATTTATGCTTTTATCTACCTAAAGTCAGCCGAAACATAGTAAACTTTTAAACATTTCTCAACAACATATTTTTGTAAACAATATTTTTTTACAACATAGGAACCTATTGTTCATAAAAGGAGGATGAAAGCATGAAAATGCGAGAGTAGATATGAAGATTTAATGTTACCTCAGGTATTGGGAGGCAACTGACATGGGCTGCATCAGGAACAGTTCCCAATGGGCAAGGCAGACAGCGTGTCTCATCTGTTGGGTGTCTCACCTGAAAGAAACATGAAAACCTCAGAAAACAAATTTTGGTAGCAGAATAGATTGTAGTAGCATCACACATTTATTTTTATTTTATTCACACATTTTTAAAGTATCACTCAAATTACATGATTATTGTTTAGTATCAAAGTTAATAATTTCAGCAATGAGATAAAGAATACTTTTATTTTGAAACTACTGTTTCACAAGTGTGTTCTTCCATTTTCCCTTTCCCTTATGAGGTTAAGTATAATTTCTAAATTCATTTATAAATATCCAGAAACCATACATGGACAGCAAGCAGCAATGTGATTCTTTACGAAAATTAATACTTAAAGAGGATACAAAGAAACGTAGAAAAAAATTATACATGAAAAAGGTAAGCAAGACTAAGTAGATAGTTTCTCTTTCAGATTGTCCATCAAGAATTTATCAACATTACAGTAACACTTCGTCAGCAAAATATTTCACTTTGCTCATGAATATATGCATAGATTCATGAGATGATATTGATTTTGGAAGGAGGAAATTATACATATTTGTTCCCAATGCTGAAGTGCTGTTGCAAGAGATATTTTTCCTTCAGTGAGAGACATAAATGATGTTGTAACTTCTTGCACCAGATTAGTAGATATTTCTGTGAGCATGAAGCACATGACAATTATTTCTTTACAAGAATGACAGTATTGCTAATATGTTTAAAGGTTACTTTTGTAACTGGCTCAGAGAAGATTCCCAGAAAACAGTGATTATTCCATCTATCAAAACAACCTATAATAGTCTCAATCATAACAAATGAAGGAGTAAACTAATGGTAAAACTTACAACAGAACTAATAAAAAGATATCTCACTTGATACACCACTGTGTTTAACTTTAATAATTCAGTAAAATGTATTCACAATGTACCCCTGGAAATTTGACAGTAGACATATATTGGAGTATGAGTAATAAATAATTTTTAATTGTTCAGAAAATTATTATTGTCATACAAATCCATATATTGTTCGGTAATTTATGAATTTATCTAAAGAGAAAATCTAAGGACATTTCTGAAATAATTAAGTTGGTGTCATTATCAAATAATATGGGTTTCAATAACTGTTGGTATTAAGTAGATACAATCACTAACATAAATCAAGATAAGAATTGGTCCCAAGATTGATCTTTGATGTATGCCAGTTGATATGGTGATAGGGGCACTTGCATATATTTCTCATTTATTAGAATTATTTCAACTCTCTGAGATCTGCTAGATAGGTAGCAAGTCGGCAAGCTTAGGAGAACCTCTAGTATACATACATAATTTTTGACACTTTAACAGGAGCAAAGCATGATCAACTATTTTTTATGTTCTCAGTGGAGAGCTTCAGAAATGAAAGTTACAGCATCAAGGAGATCTAGTAGAGATCTACTAGATATATACTTCGCCTACTTTGTTTTTAATCACTTTCATTTTTGTAAATAAGAACACATTTTTTGTTTTTAATGCGAAAGAGGAAGGTTCAGCAGTTTGGGTTTTGTTGTTGTTGATTATAATACCCATAAGTGGCATTCCTCTTATCTACATGCAAGTACCTATAATACTACCTGGTCATCCCTGTGCATAAAGCACACAATTAATGTCTTCTTTTTGATTGCAATGTATTTTGATGCAGGAATTCATCAAGATGATACTTCAGAATAATGTACCTTTAGACAGAAATGGAAGTTGTAATATCCATTATATGCAGTAGTGATTCATTGCACTGCAGGATGCCACTGATGATCAACCTTAAAAAAACATGACTTGGGAATCAATTGTGACATGGGTTACCTGATATTGAGTGCAATTGAAGCAGTGCCAACAGCATATCTCCCCCTCCACATACTTCTTGGCCTGACCAAGTTCACATGGGAAGCTGCAGACAGATTCTGGAGGCTGAGGTCGATTGAGGCGGAACTGCACCTCTATAATGACAAGAGATACTATAAGATGTCACATGAGCAACTGGTTAATCATCTTTTTAGATGATGGAAAGTTTTCACTTCCACTAGCAACTCAGGTAAGGCTACATTTATTCCCCTCCCTCCATCTCCCTTCCAGCTATACCAAGGAGGAATTTTCAAAAGTGGCAATCATGCTAGAAGAAGAATGTTCTAGTCTGCAACTACACTTTATGTCTCTACACTTTATGATTTCTAAATCTGAAAAACCACAGGCAAACAAAATTCTGTCACAAAGGAATTTGTGGGATACCAACTTAATATAGCTGTGGTGATTGATTTAAAAAGTAGTATCTCTACTTTCCATTATGTCAAGAAACCTATATTATTATTCTTAGTACAATTTTCCAATACAATAGTGTCCCCAACTATAGGCTATCTCTGGAGTAGAGTTGATGCGAATTGCTGAACTCTTTAGCTATAAGAGGCATTTAAACCATACAGCATTGCATAGCTCATCAAAAGAAATAGCAGAATTTTAAAGTTTTATGCTACCAAAATTATAATTTTATAAACAATTTATATTTTTACTGCTTAGCTCACATATATATGCTAAAAGAATAAAATTTTGAACTTATCTCGTAAGTATCCCTAATTTATTATTAAATTTACAGTTATTATCTTAAAACACTTAAATATTTCTACATCATCTACCTTTGATTTCTTGGCTTCTTTTAAATTGCTGCCTATGCCTGATTATTAATTCTAACCTAATTAATTTACCTAACCTAATTATATCACAGTTGGATGACTAACATGCTGTACACTTTTAGTCCATCGAATGGGCAATGCTTAGCTGACATTATACAGAACATGTTACTCAGTTCTTCACTTCTTCTCATAGCTGAAAAGTTGCAGAGAGAAGATATTGACAAAATTAACCTTGAGTTTTCTCCAGCATATATGACATTTTCCTGAGATCCCAATGACAGCAGAGAGGAGAAAAGTGCTTGGCATCAAAAGAGATATCAAAACAAAGAATGTGGTCCTTGCCCTTGAATCACTAAGAAAGACATTCTCCAAATTCAACCTTTTTTGACTTGCTCAAGATGCTTTCATTTTCTTTCTTGCAAGGAATGAACATGCTTACAAAGTATTCATCGAAGAGCGGCACTTGTCACTACAGATGCCATCAAAAGTAAAACATATAAATACATACATTCATTACTGTGGTAAAGAAATACACATTTATTATAATCACTTTTGGGAAATCTAGTTCAAAACATTCACTTAAAGAATACAAGGGGTTTGTAATCAACCAAACCTCAATTACGTTTTTGAACCTATTTTAGCTAGTCTGTCTTGCAGCATGGGGAAATTTGTTATAGAATTTTAAGACAAGGTTATCTGGCTGATTGAAGGTTTTAGGCGATCTGCATTGGGTAAAGTCTAACATGTTCCTTGACCTTGTATTATACCTGGGCCTCTAAATATATAGTTACTTACATTATCTTTCACATGAGTTAAGCACTGGCACCAATGTACATGTTAGAGACCATCATCACTCTAAGTCTGATAAATAGTAGATGACAGTGGTCATGATGGCCAGAGCTTGTTATAATCCTAACTGCTTTCTTTCGTAACATAAGCAGAGCTTTTGTGTCACTTGAGTGTCCCCAAAGCCTTAGGCTATAACTAGGGTGACTTTGGGAAAAGGTAGAATAGGAAAGTCTCAAATGTACCCAAGGAACACAAATTTAAGTCTCCTGATTAGGAAGAGATTATTGGCAAGTTTTTTGGAGATTGCAGTTACATGACTTTTCCGAGAAAGATTAAAGTCAATAAAAAAAACCCTAGGAGCTTGGCAGAGCCTTTAACTTTACCAGTACTTCTAAGGTCATATGGAAGATATTGTGTTTTTTCACCATTTAAAAATAGTTAATTAGCTGAGAACCATTCACTAGATTGTTGTTGCACATCTTTCAGTTCTTCATGTGCCTGTTCCGGATTTTTACATTTATTTATAAAGGTAGTGTTGTCAGCATACAAGAAAGACATGCTGTCAAGAAATGTCCCAATGAGAGTTCACTCTAAAAAAAACTTTGAAAATAGAGATTTTTAGTTGACTTAATTCACTCGTTATACTGGGATCCATTACAAATTTACCTACCATAGGGGCATAATGGATGGCACAGGGAGTCTTTCTCACCTGACATGTTCAGGTTCAGCACTCCGTCCGTGTAATCGCCCACCCTCACCCACTTATAGCGACCGGGGCTCAGTTGCTTGAAGTGGATGATGTTGTAGCGTGCCGGACCATCCCCTTGCGGGTCAAACCGGAACTTGTCACCGCTGAGGCCTGAAAAGAAATGTTAGGAAAATATCATGATCAAGAGACAGAGGAGCACATAGACTGCATAACACTCTCTCTCTACTCCCTTCTTTTCCTCCTTTTTCATGAGCAGTATCCCCTAAAACCCCCTGCCACCTTCATTTGCTGAGAATATAGTTCTTTGGGAGTTCTCATATGACATATCAAGTCATAGAGAAGTTTTAAGTGACCAATGAAGGTTCTCCACTAATGGAAAATTTATCAAGACTAACAGATTTTTTTGAGCCAATTAATACAACTACATATGGGAGTAACTTGCTCTTGATGACTATGCTGGTGGCTGAAAAAGGGAGTGGGATAATAAAAGAAATTAAAATTGACAGATGTTCATGAGTTACAAAGTAACAAAATAAATAATGAAAAGGTAACGTATTTCCCAGGCCATAAGATGCACTTCTTTTATTCTAAAATCAGCCTGAATCTTAGAGGCCTTATGGGGTATTAACAATAAAATTTTGAACAATAAGCACAAGCCAAATTGTTGGAAAAATACTTACTATTACATATTTTTTCCTTCATTAGGCATAGAGAATGGTTGCCTTGATTACAAATTTTGATAAGATCACTTTTTTGAGTCAGTAGTGAGTAATGAAGCTTTAAAAGTTCTTTGAAAGTACTTCCTAAAAATTCCCAAACAAAAAGTAAATTTATACAGTGTAGCATGTTTAGTTTCACTTCATTGTAGGTGCTACTGTTAAACTTGGTACCAGTTGAGCTAACAAGGATATCAGTCCTCAGCTAATAAATGCATAATTACATTACACTCTCTCCCAATATACTCTGAGACTATAAGCATTCAACCTTCATAAGTAGTATGACAGTGTGTCATAAAGGCATAGAAAATGGTTGCTTTCAATACAAATTTTGATAATATCAAAGAGTAAATGAGTAAAATAATTTACACTCATGAGCTCCTAAATGGTCAAAGCTACCACTGAACATACCACTTGAATGGGAAAGATAGATTTCACCTGATGACATCATACTGATGGGAAGAATGAAATGGCAGCCCATTTCTAGTACTTGTGATTAAATAAGTCCTTGCAGAAAGTTGAAAGTGAGAGTATCATAATGTCTTTTTTCAAATGTGAAATTAACTATGCACAGACAGCATCAAAGTGAAGATGACATAGTGTTAAAGGGAAGTGACAACCCCAGTGAAAATAACTGCGGAAATGATTTAGCAGCTGTGGTGACAAATTTCTGGGATTCCACAATGAACAAACATTGGAGAACATGTAGCTGCTACTTTTTTAATGAAAATATTCAATTTTCTTTATAAAGTGTTAACATTAAAATATTTTGATCCTTTCCTTTTTATCCAAGTATTTTTCATAACTTCTAACCTGAAAAAAAGTGTGTGTCTTATTGGCTGGGAAATGTGGTACTCGCTTAGAAGAGGCTTCTCTACATGATAATAGAAGGTACAGAGGAGGGAAGAAATGGTAAATGTTGACAATAAATATAGCAAGGAACAGGGAGGAGTGGAGATCTGTGACCACAGTTCAAAACTCTTTCATATTTCATGAAGGACTTGATTCCAAAATGTAATGCCAGGCCTGCTAATAATATGGGGCTCATTACATAAAAAAAGGAATTTTGTCCGATTCAACAGAAAATTTCCCTTTTCTATTACACCTTACTTTGCTATGGTTGATCAGTGGAAGTAAAACAAAATTCCACCTCTCCCAATTACCCTCAACCCTGGATGGTCCAGATTTAGCCACCTCATATAATCCAGATTTAGAAGGCACACTGAATCAATTAAAAGGGTTTAGCCAGAACTACCATATTATCTTACCAGTAAACTCAACCTTCCGCAAATACTTCAGGAGTTCAGTGCCTTTGACAGGCTTCATTGCATCACAGAGACCAGGTCTTCCATGGCACAGGTCCTGATGCATATCACTGTAAGTAAATGACATTATTTTAAAAATAATGAAAATCAGTGAGGTGACTAATTTTTCATTAAGACTTTGGATGTGCATGAATTCCTAGCAGGTACACAAAAATAAATAATTATCGAAAAACCTCTCTGGACACCCTCAGCTCCACCCAAGCTTTGTGATTTTTCAGGTACCAGATCTTCCTGGGAAACCATAGCCAGCACAGGGAAGGATCTGGCTCCCTATCCTGATGTGTGAAAAATAATATATATATATTTATCCAGGGTATGGCAACATAAGTTCCTTTTTTCAAATGCAAAACACTTTCAAAAAAGGAAGTAATATTGCTGCACCCTGTTTATGCATCAGGATAGGGGGCTTGACAAGCTTTCAACCTACTCACACCAAATGCTCAATTCCCTATTTTCTCTCTATCCATAGACACTGGATTTACAATATCAAAGCCTCCCTTAACGCATACCTTCATAATCTATAAAGTGCACTTCACAAATGCAGTTATCCAGAAAAGCTCCTACAAATAAAATCCACCATTCCAACTGACCTTAAACACCACAGAAAAACAATCCTATATCTGATCCAGGACTCAACCTTTGCACTTCCTATTTCCACCTAGGATGCCACAGATTGAAAACCTTTCTCAGAGAACTTTTTCCTATTTTATACAATAATGATGCTACCTCATATCTACTGCCCCAATGCTCCTCTCTTGCACACAGAAGACACGCTAATCTCAGAAACACTCTGAGATCCAACAACCCTTTGGCTCTGCTTGACGAATTTCCTCATCTTCCACAATTTGCAACTGCTCCTGATGTAAAACATGTTCACTTATCACACATCTCCTTCCCTCTCCCTACATCCCCTCATTGCCCCCCCACCTTGTTCCCATACTCTTTGCCTCAGCAAAAATGTAATCTATCTTCTGTCATGCAACCGATGCTCATCTTTCTACATGGCTAAATACGTTACCCACTTGTCCATCCACATGAACAATCACCATTACTCCTGTAATACTGCCTCACTCTTTTCTCTTCTTATTGCTTCACATGCAAATTCCTACAATCTTTCCTCTGATCACTGCTTCTCCATAATCATCCTATAATTCATCACTGATTCAGCCACAAATATAGGGGTGAGAACTCGCGAATCTGCACACACGTATATCAGCATTCTGATTGCTTGGATTTCCCTGGCTGAACCATCACCACTAGATCCTTACCGCTTTCCTCCCCCCTTTCCAGCATGCCCCACACTTTCTCTGTCACAGCCCTTACATTCCCTCTGCTAAATAGCTTCCAGTCTGACCTGAAGAAGGCCGAAAGCTTAAAAAATCTTAAATGTGAGAGTCCTTTTACCTGTTTTCTGTGTATATTTTTGAGTTCTATTGTGCTGCACAAAAGTTATATTGTTCTCATGATTGCATCTTTTTTATTGATATTTATAACACACGCACATGTGTACATATGTTTTTATGGTTAAATTACTTTTGAAATGACTAAACTCCAGGTGCAGTAGTCCTGTGGATAGGCCCCTTGCTAAAATAAGTATAAGGCATGAAGAGGGAGGAGAGAAGATTGTTGGGACAATTCTTAAGCAGGCAGGAATGATGTGTTCAGAGCCCTCCCTAATCATATCACATTTCTCCAAAGCATCTGCAAAATTGCATGCTCACAGATGCCACCCTGGCAAATATACTGCATACGTACTGTAAAAAGGCAGGTAATGAAGCACATACATACAAAACGCTTATTAGACCCGTGGTAACTTATGGAGCTGAAACATGAACATTAACAAGTCAGGATGAGGAAACACTTAGAAAATTCGAAAGAAATATGTTAAGGAGAATCTATGGCCCAATTAGAGAAGGAGAGAGATGGAGAATTAGAATGAACATGGAGATAAATGAATTACTAGAAGGGAAGGACATAGTTAGATTTGCCAAGTCCCACTCAGCAAAATTCAAATAACCACAAAAATATAGTTGCTTACTTGAAGGCATGTGCGAATGCCATTACAGCATCACTGACGAATTGAAGCTGTCCCTCGAAGGCCGTGTTCTGTGGACTGAGGCGCTCCAAGGGAGAGCATGCCTTGGTGTAATGGCGATTGAAGGGTGTCAGGGGACTACCTGGGTAGCGGCAGCGGAAGTGATCTTCCCAAAACTCTGTGCATAGAGGAAAAGGAATTTTTGAGGGGGGAGCACACAAAAATCTTGCAATTAGAAATATACTAAAGATCAGTTTTGACCACCATATCTGTCTTCCACCCTAAAGGAATAGCAATGTGGTACATACAGCAGAAATCACTATATTGAATGATAAATCTTTTCTTACTGATTATATGGAATATAGATATACACAATATATTTCATATTAATTGACCTTTTTTCATATGGAATGAAAATGGCCCTATGGTTATTAGAAATTTGAGCAAAAAATAATGGAGAATTGATTATCTTTTTATATCTTTTTTTACTATTATTTTGATTATCTTTTTTACTATATATGAGATTTTAGAGATAAAATAATCTCAAAGTATGAAATACCATTTAAATATTAATAATAGGAGAATTATATTTTTCATAGATTATATGCATGGAAAATTGTGGCAAATATACAAAGTAGCAAATGGTGGCCATGCTGGAAAGAAAGATAAATGTTTTAAAATATGATGAGTTAACTGAACATTTTGCAAAATTACCTTGAGTAATATTAAAAGTTTACAAACCTAATTGGGTTCCCAGACAATGGGTAAAAAGGTCAAATTTTGAAACATATTTTTTTGAAAGCATTTGGATGTTGTAGTAATGTGGATCTATAGAAGAATAGAAAATTTAAAATAGACAGATAAGAAAACAAATGAGGATATGTTTGGCATTGTAGAAGAACAGAAAAGGTCATAAGGAGGAAAGTAAGATGCAACTGATACTTTTCCTTTCTCATTCAAATTTCATCCAACTGAATGTGAAGCCCCCACAGGAGACTGATGGACAGCTCACAACTAGATTAGTGGTAGTTGTGTAGCTTTCTACCTAAGTAAGATTGTACCATGAAAATTAAATGTTAATCTAAAATCATTCCCTACATTTTTCTCACTGGCAGTAGATTAGGTGTACGAATGATAGGTCAAGATTACTATACAATTAATCCCTCAAAGGCTGAATTGATAGCCTCCATGTGTGATTGCAGGATGTTGTGTTTGTGACCACTTACAAATGAGGAGATAAAGATGAAAACTGTTGAAATTGTATCCCACTAAATTTATCCCACAAAAATTTATTTTAATTCACAAAACTTCTACATGTCTATCATGTTTGATTGACTAACATTTTTCAGTGAAAAAATATATGTATCAAAGTTATGGCAACAGCTGAGACACAAACTAACTAATAAAGCAAGGATGAATACATTTGCTTTAAATCAACCTATTCATTACAATTTCAATGGTAGCTAATATTTTTTAAATGATTTTATTGGTGATATCTGTATTTTCTATGCTAAATATCTTATTCTTTTGTAAAATTGTTGATATCATTATGTAATTTGCTAAAATCATATTTTATGGAAATAACCAGCAGAGGCATTCATCAAAAAAGAGGAAGTAAACTGTTGATTCAGACAGGGTTAAGATGCAGGTCTTAACTTGGAGACAACTCCAAGCCAAGAGGAAACATGAAATTTCTTGTGTAATCTTGTGTAATATCAATGTAATGTAGTGTTAATGAAATTAAATCTCACTGCAGCTTAAGAAGCACACTTGCCCTAATTTGACACAGGTGAGAGTAAACGATGTAGATGGCTGGAATGGACAGGAGGCCAGATGGAAGACTAGATCATAAAGTATAGCGAAAGAAGATCTCCACTGGGCAGTATTTAGACATTAATTTCGCCAGCATCCTCTTCAAAAGCTTTCACTAAGAAATACATTAATGCAGCAAACCTACAGTATTTGAGATGCTGAATCATTTCTCCTCAGAGATATAGTATCTTAATTCAGATTTAGAGAGAGACAGACACCCTATAAATATGTTTCCCATGAAGGCCAGCCACAAAGGAAGAAAAAGAACTAACAAATACCAAGACCTAAGCATGAAAGAGGCCAATGGGAAGATTTATAAGAGAGCCAGTTGCATATTCCAATATCCTGTATGTCATAAAAATGACAAAGAAATTTGACAAACTTCAAAGAAAACAAAATGTGGTAAAATGGTTCTCCATAGTGAAGAAAATTGGCTATGTCATCGCAAAACCTAAACAGGATTCCTGTTTGCATCTACAAAGGAGTGTATGAAATCTAGTGCTCAGAGGGAAAATCCTAAATCAGGGAAACTGGTGGAACAATAGAGTGCAGAATAAAGGACCATCGGAGGGTCCCAGGAAATAAACAATTTAACCTGCTGGCAATTGCCAAATATTCATCATCTTAATCACATACAATTTCAAATTGCACGACCCTTGGTAAAATTGTTTTTCCAGGCATCATTACAGAAATAGGGCAAATTATGAAGTAACTAGAGAACTTCAACTGGGAGGGTATATAATACTTCACCTTACACAAAAAGGGTAATATGATTTCACTCAGGATCATTCAGTCATGAGGCTCAAGGATAGTTTGATTATAGCTGTTTAAATGCAATGAAAATTATTCTTGACTTGAAGATGTCTCCAGAAATAAGGGTAAAATTATTGTGAACAAAAACAACTGATACTATGTGGCTGAAACTCCTGGAAGAATGAAGTTTTTGCCAACTACATCATAAATTACAAGTCAGGACAGCTGAATAGTATTTTAAGGAATATATAAGTTGGTGCCATAATTTTACTGGGGAACTACAGAATGGTTAGACTTATTGAAGTTCAGGCTTAAGAATTGAAAACTAACATGGAGCTTGGTTTTCCAAACCAACAGTTAATTACTGTCATTTCTTATTTTATTGTTCTGTCAATCAGGCATATGACATAGAACATTGCCAAAAAAGATACAGATAATGGGATTAGAATGATAAACAAAAATACACATATCAATGGAATAAGGTAGTCAAAAATAAATAAAATTTAGAAAAAATATACTCAAACACATAAATACCCTTATATGTAAAACAGGTGACAATCACAAGTTCTTACTTATAAGCTCATCCACACTGTTATAGCAATTGATAATAGCAGTTTCTTAAGTTCAGTTTTAAACCTATTTACAGTGGCTTTATTTTTATATACATTGGCAATTTGTTAAAACATAAGTGAAGGAGAGGGATGGGACCTTTCTTAGATAGAGCAATAGGCTGCTGAATAAAATATCTCCCATGAGTGAAGTGACAATGTAAGGATGAGTTGGGTAAAAGTAAACCACAACCACAGTAAAAAATAAATGCATGATACTGTAATTATTTTGAATTCAAATAACAGTGGCCTACCAGGAGTTCTTATGGATACTTTAACCATATCCTTCAAATACCTTTTTTGCATAGAAAAGACCTTGGCCTGGTGTCTCTCATTACATATAATAGATTTATAATCACTTTGAATACTGAAATTTTTTAGATTATTTTTTTTCTAGTCGATTTAATTATGAAATAATGATCTTGTACTGAAGATTTATCTTGTCTAATTTTCAAAAAGAATACTAAATAAATCTAATATGAAATTATTGCTTTACCCTATTAATTCAATTCTATAGAAGATATGGTAGCACTCCCCATTCTCACTAACATACTATACAATATGAGTATCCCATTAAATTATTTCAGTGAATTTTCTGGCAGATGGTAGAAAAGTGGGAGTGAAGTGGAAAGAAATTTTTCTTTTGAAATGAAAGATTTTCATTGTGTAAAAATCACATCTTGACAGGGATATAATGTGTATTACTGCATCATGTGCTCACACTTACCAACAAACCAGGGGTTCCTTTTATTGTTCTCAACTGTGAGAGAGAGGAAGTATTCCTCAAATCCCTTGACTGGGTGTGCCCTTGGCTGCACTGACAGTGTTCCCTCCACCTGAAAGAAAGACCAGCCAACAAAATATTTAATGAATGCCATTTGACACTAAATTTACAGAGGCAATCAACAAGAAAATATGCACACACTTCCTTTAAATAATGTAAGCTAGGGGTTATTATTATTTGGTATCCTACTGTTTATACGTTTAGAATGGACACAGAATACCTGAAAAGTTATGTGAAAGAGTTATGAAGTAAAAATGTACTGCTATTTGAGATAAAACAAGAACTAACAAACAGAACTGAGATATATTTAGGAAAAGTAAGGAGAATAAGCTTAAAAAATATATGGTAGGGTCATATATATGTCAAGCAAGCCGTGATCAACACAATTGCATTTTTGGACTTCTTTATTACTAGATACATGCAATGTAAAATTGAACATTTTTACTACTACATCACATGTTTTCAAAGAAGAAATCATAGCTATGTGAATATTAATAATTTCTAATAAAAATGTATGGATACTTAACTCTATATATTTTAATGAATCCCATTGAATTTAAATTTATAAACTTTAAATATAAAAAGATTTTATAATATTTTAATGGGCTTGAATACTGAATTGGGTATTAAGTAGCTAGGCCAATTAAAAGAATTTTAATTCTCTGGACATAAGCCAGTGTTCATTTATACAAATCCCTTTGGGATTTTGAGATCAAGTTATTTTTTGTTCAACCACTGAATTATTTACATGAAGAACATTGAATTGGTGAACAATTACTCCATTTTTCAAAAAAGTTTTTTAAAAAAGGTACCCATAATAAACATATTTTGACCATAAATCTGCATTAAGAATTTTGTCATGAAGATCCAATATACTGAGGCATAGAATGAAGAATCATTTCCTTGAGACTCCGTCCCCTCAGGTATATTTAGATTCAGTCATTCACCTTGATCAGGAGCTAAATAAGTTTTAACAGAAACAACAAATGTGACAACCCTCCTCTGTTTACCAAAGGGGATTCTGAGGTTGTTTTCAGATTAATTAGCTCTTGCTTTAGAAATTCAATGTCAGCCACCATGTAAAAAATTTTGAAAGCCAAGCCTGGTAGAAACAATACTTCCCAAACGTACTCAACTGATGCTTTTTGTGAAATACTTTTTAGTACCCACATTTTATGATGAAATCGATCACCTTTTTCCGGAGCCAAATGAAAGTGTATTGTTATCAGGTATCATTAATTTTGCAGTTTACACAGAATTGAGACAAAATTATGATCTCTCACAGTCAGACCAGAGGGATTTAGTTAGATTGTCACCAAAGAAGAATAAAAAAACAAAACAATTCACCTATATATTTAGTAAGTTTTACAAGGTGGTAGACAAAACAGTATGGACATTAAAAGTTGAGTTAGATAAAGAAGCTTTTGCTAGCAATAATGAGCTGATGATGGGCAGCTTTAGTAAATATGTAAGGAAAATACAAATTAAAGGAAAATTTTACATGGAGTGTACTTTTGAATGGATCTAAAACTTAAGTCATTGATGCAAGAGGATAAAAAAATATTGTGGAGGCTTTTAAGATCTAGTTAAGGTGAAGAATAAATGCAGTAAAATGAACAGTAAGGTAAACAAACAAGCTCTGACTTTACGCTGTATTTAAACACCACAAATTCTGACTTTATCCTTCTGATTTTATCTTTCACAGCATTAGTAAGATAGGCCTGAAAAGAGTCCAGTACAAGCATAGGGGGTTGATTCAAACAGACATCTGGTCTATGACCCTACATGGTGTCTACCTGTCAATAATTCTTCTGTCATCCAGCCTTTTTCTTGGACCTAAACGATGACATCTTTTGGAAACACCTCTCCTTTTGGGATCATTTTTCTTTTTAAGATAAGGAATGGTGTCAACTTGTGACCATCAGATGCAGCGCTGACATCACTGACACTTTTAGTTTTTCATTCCGTTATCTTCAGAGCAACTTTTTTGGCCCCCTTTCTATCAGGCATGTAATCTAGTGGCATATCTAAGTCAATTGCTGTCTCATCTGCATTAACCATCTTCCCCAGCGTGTAATTCTCTTTCTTTCAAAGATCAAGTACGTGTTTTTGGTTAGACAACGATTTGTGTTTGAGCTTCTGACAAATTGATGTTAACTGCCAAAATGCTAGTGCTGATCGTCACATGAATCATTCTGTCCATCCATAACTGGCACAAAATTGTGTGTGAGGGATGCCCAAAGATCTTGCTTTGTTGTTGGTTTCCTGTTACAATAGGTCATAGCTCACAAGAAGTCCACCTTTCTGCTTCCCACTGAAATAACCCAACATAGCTATGTTGACTTCAGGGAATCTTCCATGTTTTGGCCCAGTGAACTTCTTTTGTGAAGACTTGCATGCAAAAATAGGCATCTTTTTCTGACACCATTGTCTTGTACTGCACGCTTTACACCAAATCTTGCAGCTACTCTTCTGTTCCCATTTTCTTATGTTAACAAGATAACTTGCCTTTTGACCTTCGCGGTGCACAATTCTCAGCAACACATGCCAGGTCTCGGGTTTTTTTCCCATGCCCCTTGGTTCCTTTGAGCCCAAACTATGCTGCATCTTACAATAGTCTGTTAACTTTTTTTGGTTTTAGGGTGTTAAAAATTCGGTGTGTCTTATATTTGCAGGTGTTTCAGATTCAAAGAAATATGGTATTTAAAAAATGGAAAAAATAAATAGAGCTCTTGCATATGGGAAACTTTTTACAGTTCAGGGAATTATGAGTAATGGAGTTATTCAGCACAGTTCAACACTCACTCACTGACTTTAGAATACTTTTATAGCAATGAGTCAATGGGAGCCTAGAAATAGAAATTTTCCTTTGAAAGAATACCAATGCCTAATACACTCATAGCAAAATGAACAGACTAAGTACGTACTATAGATGTAAGAGAGTTTGCACAAGAACTGAATTAAAAGAAGAAAAGGGGGAAAAAAAGGGATTCATTACCTCCGGTTCATTGTGGTCAGAAACTAGCGACCGGGCACTCCAACCATCTGACCCGATCCACCAGAAGCTCCCTGTGGCATTGCATCTCCTCACAGCTCTCATTACCCCAGCCACCTCTTGGTCTGAGCCAAAGATGATGGCCCCTGTCATAAAGAAGAGGAGGAAATGAAATCACATAGCTTATGATAGGCAATGGGATGAATATGATGTGCATTTACCTCTAAATAATATTGTCATTATCAACTTTTCTTCTTAAATCATCCAAGTTATCCACACAGCTTTGAGCCTTTCATCCAGAATGATTAGACCAATAAGTACATCAAAATGATTGTTTTATATTTCTCATGGAATATATGGAAAATTAACTTTCAGTATGCATTATGGAACTTAATAGTAAAATAGTTTATGCCCTTTGAAAACAGTTGGCATAACCTTGGTGTATTCATCTTATTCTACGAGTTAAAATTATTAGATGATAGGAATGATGTCTGTACTTTACTATTCCTTTATTAAAAGTGGATTTTAGATCCTATTTAATATTTTATCAAGCCAAATAGTTTATTTTAGCCATATAAACCTAAACTTTCAGAACATTTAAATATTCATACTCTATTCATAAGCAATAAACTCTGTTTGCACTATTAGTTTCCATGAAGGCATTAAAATTGTTTGTCTACATCAATGCGTTTCTGGCATATAATGTGAAATTTTCCTCATTTGAGCTTCCATTTTATCATTAAAGGTAAAACATACATTTTTTAGATCTGCTGTGCACTTGAAGAGGGCACCATTTTCATTATTGAAAAAAAATTGGCCAGTTTTCCATTGTTGTTTCCTTAACTACATGAGTATTTTTGTGGTTTATTCCTTTTGCTGCTTCATTTGATATTACAAATCGATAAACATAGATCAAGTGTCAAATCCTTCCTGGTGCTTCATCCCTTATACTTTTACTCTTCACATATTTATATTCTCTCCTTTATGAAAAATGTCAGGACATCCTTAAATTACTTATTAATTTGGCATCTTAAAAATAAAAAAATAACTGAATGTGGATCACTGTAGTCCAGGGGTAGTGCTGGTCTACTGACTGGAGGGCCTATGTTCGATCCCTGGGAAAGCCCCTGTGGGCACCATCAGCTTCACCCAAGCTATGCGATTTTTTTAAGTACCAGATCTTCCTCCAGAAATCATAAACAGCCCAGGGAATGGAGCTGACTCCCCT
Source organism: Hetaerina titia (assembly GCA_037158775.1). Classification (NCBI taxonomy): domain Eukaryota; kingdom Metazoa; phylum Arthropoda; class Insecta; order Odonata; family Calopterygidae; genus Hetaerina; species Hetaerina titia. The sequence continues at coordinate 98,682,113 of CM073771.1, read as the reverse complement.
AATTACTCTGATGCATGCACTTTACACACCATTGGGCTGTGCTGGGAGAACTCTACCATCACCTACCAAAGCAACCTTTGGGTTAATTACTGTGTTTAAGGTTTTTTAAAATGATGATGTTTTTTCAAGACTTAATATGCAGACCCAACTTGAAATACAGATATTTAAAGAATTAGGCAGTACCTTAAATAATGCAATTATTCTATTGTTTATCATTTCATAACAAACTTCAAAGTTGATTACTATGGTAGTATTAAGGTTATCATTGCATTGAAGACTATACTATCAAATGGTGAATACATGATTATTCAGACTGCCCCAGAGTACCTTTGGCACGTGGTTTGGTGAGCAGCTTCAACACAATTGAGTCATATGCTGCTTCCTCAGCCACGCCAGAGTCCTTAACAAGCTTCTCTTTCACTGCTATGCAGATGCCATGGTGGGTTAGTAAATCTTCCAGTTCTTCAAATGCCTGAAAACCGAGAATTTCTCATTGTAAGAGCAGTACCTCAGTTTGTGCTTAGCACTCGTTTCACTAGCATCTTAGTGTCGCTGGTGATCACACATTTTTCCAAACTTGAATTCGCACATTTTTGATTTTTTTTGGACAAGACCTAATAACATTCTTTGCATAGTTTTGAAAATGTCCCCAAAGTAATACCTGCATGAAAACAGGCAAAAGAGATTCAAAATAACAGAAATGAAAAGTAAAAGCAATGAATACTGGGAACAAGGGGATTAGCTTGACTGATCTAGCATGCACATACAATTGGTTGACATTAACAATTTGCATTTTCTCCAAGAAAAAGAACAAAATTTAGGAGATAGATGCTTCAAAGAGAGTGAAGAAGTTCCAATGTAAGGGGATTTGGATCTTGATATTGAATGTAACATCCAATAATACTTTAATCACCCATACGGTGCAGAAAATGAAAATTGCAATTTTTTATCTTGTATTCATAGTTTATCTTCATTCCAAATTAACAACCAAATGAGAGCTGTGATAAACTGCTAATGCAATGACTTTTTAAAGAATGATTTATAAAACCAACTATTTCAAATTTATGTCTTTGCTACCCTTTATACTGCAAGCGCTAAGCAAGTTGGGAATACCATAGGCATAATATCTCCCAAGATATAGAATATACACTGTACAAATGCACAATGGGCATACCCTCAACAAAGAATTAGAACTGTTAGATCAAGGATTTCAAAGGTTTAAAGTTGAAACTTTCTAGGATTAAAAATTCGGCAAAGTAGATGGATGTGCCCTATTTGGTTCACAAAAAATTTACTATTAATAGATTATTGGGTAATCTACTGGTTAAGGTAGGCTTTTGGATGGACACAACTATCAAATAAACATTTTGTAACTCTCCACCTAGTAACCTAATCTATATCAGGTCCCTCTTCATCTTTGTGTACTTCTTTCCTCCCTTCATCCTATAAATAGAACCAAAGTGATAATGCCAGATGCTATCATAGAGACTGTTGCAAAAGGCTTCTGCCCTGATGAATTCTTCAAAGTTAATCTAATGACAAATCTGTATGAAACATAGTAAGGAGTCTTAATACTTATAGGTATACCTGTATACCTAATCCTGATTTTTGATGTACTATCTCCAAAGTCAATTTCAAATAATCTTACAACCTACTACAATATAAAAGATCCATGCTTCTTCCAGGAATTACCATCGTGTAGGTTGACTGTTGGACAACTGTTTAGCCCCCAGTTCTGGAGGCGTCTTCAGTTAGAGGCAATCTGCGTTGCAATTTGGCCGCTATATATGTATAGGAGACGCTGGCTGATTCGGAGTGCTCTGATTGGTTATTTCTTGGTGACCTTTTTCCATGTGGAAGTCAGGGTGTAGCCATCCTCACGGTTGAAATTATTAGGATTTTTGATTATTTCTACCACTTCTCTTAAAAGTCTTGGAAAATAATGTTTCCCTCTTGCCAGCACTTTTGCTTGGTTGAACTCAATCCTGCGTCTAGGTTCCAACCACACATGTTTGGCAATTGTCAAGAGTTGGAGCTGTTTCTTATCTGTGGCCATTCGGTGCTCCTTAATTCCGCATCTCATGGACCTTCCTGTTTTGTCGATATATGACTTCCCACATGAGCACTTGATCTCAGATAATCCTTTGTACATGAAATCAAGGATCAGTCTTTAGGCTTAGAGATGTTTCCGCTAATTTTTCTTCTGTTCCAGCAACGTACAGGATGGTAGCATACTTTTCAGGCTTCTCCTCAACCTGTTTCTTTGCCAGAATCACATTTTCTGTCAGCTCCTTTTCTTTCTTGGCAATCCTCTTTTGGACCATATGTTCCAGGTATCCGCTTTTCTCTAGCACTGTGATCAGGTATTGTTTTTCCAATGGAAACGATATTGCATATCCTTCATCAGATAGATCTCGCAGAAGCCTTAGAATTAACTACTACAATATAGTCTAAAACTTAGAATACATTCAGACCATATTTCAAAAACAAAAAAAGAATAACTATTTCAAATGAAACCCAAAAATTTATCATTAATTTTTTTAACATTTAAGTTAAATAATAAATAAAATCTTCAGAGTTAAATTTAAAAATAAGAGAATTAAAATACATGTTATATTTAATTAATGATAAATTTCAATATATTAGAAAGAAATGTGCTATAGAGAGAAAAACAGAATGCAACCCACCCAACATCCATACTGTCATGCAGTGTGTCTGGGTGGACATTTGCCATATACTGAACAAGTCTTCATCAACATAATTAGGCATGCAGTATCTGGTCAACAACTTACCTTAATGCCATAGTTTGATTCCTCATACAGTATGGACACATATGACCAGTTCATTCGTCTCACGATCTCCACCATGGCTTTGACCTGGTAGTGATCCGATGGAATGGTCCTTGAAAAATACTCGAATCTCTGTTTGTTGCTCAGCTCTGGGCTTGTGGAAAAGAATGACACCTAGTGGGTGAAAAAATCAAGGTTACTTTGGAATAAAACTTTCCAGTTAGCATTTTCATACATCGAATGGGGCAAATACCAATGTAATAAAAGAGCTCCATTAGAGATAGTTGTAACCACGTATTCATTCTATTGAAATATTCTATAAATCACTTTCACATTTCTTTTATTCAATATTATATGCCTCAATATAATAAAGGATAAGAACAGTGCGTTCCATGGCACACATATACAGTAGAAAGAGACAAGCCACATTGGCCGGGTAGATTACTGTGCTTATATACCCCCTCTCATGGACGCAACCTTGACGTGGTGGAACAGCTTGTGCCATCCGATGACCCCCTAGAGCTGGTTGGTTTTTCAGGTAAATATATTAAGCAAAACCGACAGAAGCAGCTATATATTTAGGGTCGCGGCAGTCCAGGGGGAGAACGCTGGACCACTGATCGGAGGGCCTGGGTTCGATTCACAGACAAGCTTCTTTGGCACCCTCAACTCCATAAAAGCTGTGTACACACACACTAGTGGCTCCAGAGCGAATCGGAGAGTCTGTTTCCAGCAGTTAGTTTGAAGGGCTTAGGGAGGGATGGTCGCAACAAACAACTCAAGAATCAGTCGGTAACGGTGACGTAGGCTCCTAAGGAGGTGCTCGGCCGGCCCGAACGCGTGAATTTTAGTCTCCAATATTCCAATGACAAGGAGCCGCCGTTCTTTTTATACCCTGGCCGCTATTTGACCGGCAGTTCAACAGCCCACTGCGATCTCCCAGGCTATTTTCCGTCCCCATTCATCTCCCTCCGTTGGAGACGGCCGCCGTATGTTCGGCGTAAGTTCACATTTCATTCAATTTATTTTACTGAACGTAATAAGGTCATACTCGTCATACGACCACAAACGTAATAAGGTTATCATATTTTTACCATTAAATTTCAAATTCAGATAAAAAATCACCCAACAAAGCAAGTTTTATCAAATACAAAAAGGAAGAAATTACAGGAAACAGCTGCAAAAGGTCAAAGATAGGCAAAGGGTCAAGAAGGTGGGAAATATCTTAAAAAAGGATCAGCAAAGGAAACAATAGGAATGACAAATATGAAAAGAGGATGCACGTTCTACACCTCCATTGCTATTCTCTTTCCTATGTTTTGAGAATGCTTATTTGGTGACGTACGAGAGAATCATTAATAAATACATTCATAAAAGCATTCATATTACGACATAGAATTAGCATTTTACTGCGAAAAAGAAGCAATAGCGAAGAGAAGCAATCTGCGAAGATTAGGGAGATGAATGGTAATCGCGTCTATCAAATGGTTCCACTTACGTGCATTCTACTGCGAGAAAGGAGCAATAGGGAAGCGAAAAGCAAAGCAATCTGCGAAGAATAGGGAGATGACTGGCAATCGCGTCTATCAAATGGTTCCACTTGCGTGTAAATAAGAAATTCATGCAAATATATCTCGCCCATTATTCACATCGAGTGTTAATCATTTACAAGCATCTGGTTTGATTATATCTCTGATAGATCGCCGAAGGCGTAACTTTCGTTATACTATATGATGAAATAATAAAGCTTTCGATTTTAATTCTGTCAAACAAAATATGCAGTACGAATGATCGCCTCGACTTTTGAAGTTTGCTGCAAATAAAAAAAAAGATAATAATCCGGACAGAATTGAATTTTGCAGCGAATGAAACCATGTGACCAAATCCCTTTGTCACTGACGTACAATATAATGTTGGAATATTACATGACTCTGAATATCTGACACTTTTTAATTTTACCCTGCACCTGATTGTGATAAAATTCAAGAATTTAATTATTTTTTTCGAGAGTACATAACAAATGGACAATAAGCCGGGTAGCTACTACATGAAAACTTAGATAATTGCCTTTGGTGTAAGTCATTGAATTACAAATGCTCTAACTTGACATAAATTAAAGAATTTAAATAATCGTGAGAGATTTCCATGAATGGTAATATGTCTTACCTGTTGGAAGCCGGAAAAAAGTGTCCCGCTCGTCTAATACTCTTCCACTACTACTCTAGGGCTAACTACACGTTTCCAAATGCTGAAATGATGCAATGTTTTCTGGAATGACTACCACCTTCGCTCGTAATTTTAGTAGTAAAATCGTTTTCCTTAACTCAGTAGCTGTAAGAGCAAACGCAGAGAGAAAACCGCACTGCATAGCAGAAAAAAACATCTAGAATGAACAGTGGACGCCGCGAGATCCAGGTCCCTTGTAGAGGCGATAAGCTATGCAATGCATCCTACAATGGTTCAGTGCTGCCTCTCCGCCGAAAGACTCGAAGGAATTTGTAAGGAAAAGGTCACAGACGACAAAGTGTGGTGTTAAATTTGACCAGAAATGTACCTGAATCATACAAGGTTAGATAAAGGCATGTGGTTCGATTGCACTTCGTGATTCGATTGCGCGGACATTGGCGAAGGTCACCTATGAAGGTTAAAAATGTATATTTACGCATCTTTAAACATGAGGAAGGGAAATCTTTAGAATGAGGAAAGGAAGATGAATGACGTTTTACGAAAGATCAAATAAGTTGTTGGGAGGCAAGAAAAATAGAAAAAGTGACTAGGCGTGGTTAGAAGATAGAAATGAATTAGCATTTTAGGCGGCATGAAGGTAGGGAGAAAGCATTTTATTTAGTGCACCTGAAAATGTTTACGCAAAATTTAATACAAGTTCGTTGTTGCAAATTTAAATCCATTTCTGCAATTGTAAAAAATCGCCAACACACACAGAGATAGAGGTACTCTTGGCTACGTAACTTTTGCAAATGTCAAGTTATGACACTAAGATTTAAAGGGAATATCAACAACAGATGTACCCATTTAACAAAAAAAAACAGAACTCAAATCGGAACGATGGGAGCGCCACACGGTGGTTATTCCGGGAACTTTTTGATCAAGGTAGTATAGTGCAGCGCAAGACTTTTTTTACGATTAGAAGAGCTTGGCCACATCGGAAACTACGGAACAGCGAAATTGTTTTCGGGGTTTATGTAAAACATTTCCGACCGCTGGAGTAATTTGCAATAAAAAATTACACGACTAAAAAAGCGCTGTTCTGTTACGGTTTTCCACTGCTGGAAAGGGTGCTTTGAAAGTCTCATATTCAGGCTGTCTTTATGGTACGATACGAGAATCCCATTTTTCCTAATCCCCAGCTGACTCCGGTCGGGTGACCAAAGAGATGGTACGGAGCACCTCGCTTATTTTTCGTGACGCGTCGCACACGCTTCCTCCACGCTTCGTCGACCCATCCCATAAGCTCACTCAGTGAGGTTCGTGGTTCAAGTTAAAGCTTCCTCTATGCTCCATTCATCTTTCCTTCGTTCCCTCAAGGTTCTATTAATCTCCCTCTCTTTTTCTTGCTCTGGACTTCGAAGGTTTTCGTTCACGCTTGACTTAAGTTTCATCCTTCAGGGATCTCTCAAACGCGTCTCTGTGTATAAAGCGCCGAAGGACTCGTACATCCGCCTCCACCAATGCGGTCGAACTCACCGGAAACACAATTTGATGATTTCATCAGCTTTGCCTCTTAGCTCTTAAAGGTAGAATGATCACTACAATAAGGACACGGGAGTATTTTTTCACGATTTTCTATGAGATGAAGATGCTTAACGTAGAAGGAGAATTCTATACACATTATATGCCCACTGCCATTACTGCTACACAATTATTTCATGGAATTAGCAGAAAACAGTAAATGAAATATTAATTTGTTTCGTGAAAAATTACTGTCGTAGGGAAACGTACGGAATATATAGTATTTCCCACGTTCGTGATCAAGACAACACGACATGATATTGGCAGCATTAAAATGGAAGTAAATCATTTCAATGCACTAGAAAATTAACTTTCGCCTCTTTTGTTCTAGATTTACTGATCAAATTGCAAGGCAACCCAGGTCGTTGCCCACTTATCACCCCTGCTATATACAATACAAGCAGCGACAGCTTTGAGGGCATAATAGAGATCTAATTCTTATCAGTGGATTGGGTTCGAAACCGAGATCTGATGGTGATAATCCACTGTTGGGGAATTTAAGAAATATAAGTAGATTAACAAAGTCTTCTTTTCGCTGACAAGAGGCTTAATTTGCAAATTTTCATTGTTTCAAGAGTTGAAGGGCTGTGATGATCGTTCATTGGCATTAATGATTTCTTAACAAAGACACGTTTAAGGAGTGAACTTGCACCTATTTTTAAGAATTATGCAAAGCTCTGGTGGGCGTGTGTCTTTCAGCCAAGCAAAGGGATTCAATTTTAATATTAGGCGATGTAGACATTTTAGGCTAGCAGGAAAATATCGAACCACTACGTGCGTGAAACATCAACATAGTTAGGTGTATTAAAGAGAACACAATTGTTGGAACGCACTGCATATGAAAAAACACACCCAGAATGAAGAGTGGACGCCGCGAGATCCAGGTCCCTTGTAGAGGCGACAAGCTATGCAATGCCGTCCTGGAAATCTTGAGAATATTCAAAAAAACCCAGAGAAAGTTGCTGCACTCTCAATGAAAATCAGAGGAAACCGAATCAATGAATTTCATGGAATCCGCAAGGCAAGCTTGAGATAGGCAAGAGTTTTACCGAGAATCATCGGAGATAGTAATGGAATTTGGTACATATGCATAATCCTTAAACTAAATAACAAGAACTATTTTCGAGCTGATTCCGCTTTCCGCTGATTCTTGAATAGGGGCGCTTTCCGTTGACTATCCTTTATTATAATTCTCGTTTCAAGTATGATAAACCAATTTTCGAGTGAATGTATATATATATATATATATCCCTCCCATGGACTACAACCTTGTCGTGGTGGAAGGGCTTGTGTGTTCCGATGACCCCTAGAGCTGTGCTGGCGGGAGTAATAATAATTACTCCTGGAAGGGTCACCCATGCCAGATAGGTCGAAGGTTAGGAGCCAGACGAAAGGTAGTCCACGCAGCGTCTGTTCCTCAGTGAGGCGGCTGCAATGGCGTCTGACCCCAGTGGGGCGGCCATTAAGTGATGGTGTCACGTTAAAAACACTATTGAGGAAGGCAACGGGAAACCACCTCAATTATAATTCCCAAGAATATTATGATGGGCACTATAGATAATATGAGTCCTGGCAACTACGGGACACGGCCCAAGAGGCCGTGTGTCGTGCCCGGCAGCGGGAGAGGCAAGGCTTCCGCGGTCGTCATCCCACGAAACCCTTGCGGGGAAGAAATAACTTCAGCAGGACAGAAGACTCAGAAGAAGGCGAAAGTAGTTAGAATAGGAACCTGGAACGTCAGGACAATGTTGAGGTGAGGCAAATTAGAAAATATTAAGCGAGAGATGGAAAGAGGTAACATAGATATTTTAGGCCTCTGCGAGGTGAGATGGAAGGATAGCGGGGATTACTGGAGTGACAATTATAGAGTAATATACAGCGGCGGGAATGAGAGCCAACGAGGGGTTGCCGTAATTTTAAATAAAGGGGTAGGAAGAAGCGTAGTCAACATAGAGCAAGCGACAGATAGAATTTTACTCGTAGAGATTAAAGCAGAGCCGACGAACTTGGTCATTATTCAGGTATACATGCCACCGAGCAACCACAAGGAGGAAGAAGTCGATAGGATGTATGATGAGTTAGAGGATATCATCGCGAGTGTTCCTGCAGGGAAACATTTGATAGTGATGGGGGATTGGAATGCGACGGTAGGCGAAGGAAGAGATGGTGGTGAGGTGGGGGACTATGGGTTAGGCACGAGGAATGAACGCGGGGAGAAAGCAATTGAATTCTGCAGGAGACAGGGGTTAGTCATCACTAACACATGGTTTAGACACTACAAAAGGCGTAGGTATACATGGAAAATGCCAGGTGACTCAGAAAGGTATCAGTTAGATTATATTATGGTTAGGCACAGGTTTAGGAACAGTGTGATAAATTCGCACAGTTTCCCAGGAGCGGATGCGGACTCTGACCACAATTTAGTTGTTATGAAATGTAATGTTCGTTTCAAGAAGATAAGGCAAGGGCGGCGGGTTAAAAAATGGAATTTAGAAGCAGTAAATGAATTAACGAGGAAGGAGTATCAGGAGGCTGTAGAGAAAATGATGGATGACGGTAAAGAACTGAGTGCTATCGAAGAAAAATGGGAATGTATCAAGAAAGGGATATTGGAAGCCGCTAAAGACACTATAGGAACCGTTAACGGGAAAAGGATAAGGAAACCATGGGTAACGGATGAGATGATTGCGAAGATGGATGAGAGAAGAAGATGGAAAAATGTAAACACAGAGTTAGGCAAAATGAAGTACAAAGAGTTAAACAATAAATTGAGAAGGGCCACAAATAAAGCAAAAGAAGAATGGTGGAGAACGCAATGCGAGGATATGGAAAGTTTACAGAAGAAGGGTGAAATTGGTGCTCTATACAGCAAGGTTAAGTTATTATCGGGAAGTAAGAAGGCAAGATCTGTGCTAACAGTTAAAGATAAGTGGGGTAGGGTAATAGTTGAACCAGGAAAAATCCAAGAGAGATGGAAGGAATATATAGAAACACTGTATGGTAAAGAACTTAGGCCGACAAGGTTAGACATAGAAAAGGAACATGACGTAGAAGAAGATAGCTTAGGTCCAGGCATACTCGACGATGAAATAGAAAGGGCATTAAAGGAGATGAAAGCAAATAAGGCTGTGGGGGTGGACAATATTCCTGTAGAAATGTTGAAATGGTTAGGGAAAGGTGGGAAGAAGGCCATATATGGACTGATTCGTAGTATCTATGAGGAAGGAATCTGGCCGGAAGATTTTGTGAGATCGGTGTTAGTTCCTATTCCAAAAAAGGCAAAGGCTTCGTCATGTGAGGATTACAGAACAATAAGTTTGATATCCCACGCAGCTAAAGTTATTCTCAGGATCATCAACAAAAGGATAGAGGGTAAGGAAAATGATTACTTAGGGGATGATCAGTTTGGGTTCAGGAAAGGAAGAGGTACGCGTGATGCCATTGCAGTAATGAGATCACTAGTCGAGAGGAATATAGAATACAATCAGGACGTTTTTGCCTGTTTTGTAGATTTTGAAAAAGCGTTTGATAGAGTGAATTGGGAAAAATTAATGCGTGTATTGCAGAAAATAGGAATGGATTGGAGGGACAGGAGACTGATCCGCAACCTGTACATGTCTCAGACTGCTCAGGTGCGAGTGGGGAACGGAGAGTCTGGATGGGCAGTGTTAGGAAGAGGTGTAAGGCAGGGTTGCCCATTGTCACCGGTACTGTTCAACGTATATGTAGAGGAAATGATTAAAGAGGCATGGGAAGAACTGGAGGTAGGAATGAAAGTCGGAGGGGAATTCGTAAAATCGGTTAGGTTTGCTGATGACCAAGCATTAGTTGCTCAGTCAGCCAAGGGGTTGCAAGCATTGCTGAGTGAATTGGAGGTTCAGTGCGATAAATATGGGATGAGAATCAATATTAATAAAACAAAGGTTATGCGATTTTCCAGAAAGAAAAAGGCTAAGCTAAATATTTTAATAGGCGGGGAAAAAATAGAGCAGGTAGAACAGTTTACATATCTCGGAGGTGTTTTGGACCAATACGGTCAAAGTGGTAGGGACGTAAGGAGAAGAATTGCGCTAGGCAAGGAGGCTTTCTCAAGGAGGAGGGAGTTGATGATGGGGACGTTGAGTAGGGATGTTAAGACAAGACTCGTAAAAACTCTCATATGGAGCGTAGCTATGTACGGCGCGGAAACGTGGTCGCTGAAGCAGGAGGATAGACGTAGATTGGAGGCTTTAGAAATGTGGGTGTGGAGAAGAATGGAGAAGGTGAAATGGACCGAAAGGAAAACAAATGAGGAAGTACTGGAAATGGTGGGTGAGGAGAGGGGTTTGTTGAGAGAAATCCTATGGAGGCAGGAAAAATGGATGAAAGGCGTATTGAGCGGTAGTGGAATGTTGAAGAGGGTAATAGAGGGGAGAATGTTGGGCAAGCGAGGTAAGGGTAGGAACAGGATAGGGATGTTGGACGGGATGAAGGGAGGAAAGAAGTACACCGAGATGAAGAGGGACCTGATATAGATTAGTTTGCTAGGTGGGGAGTCACAAAATGTTTATTTGATAGTTGTGTCCATCCAAAAACCTACCTTAACCGGTAGATTACCTAATAATATATATATATATATATATATATATATATATATATATATATATATATATATATATATATATATATATATATATATATACTCTTGAGTCATATCTTATCTTCCGAAGAAGACGGAGCTCGAGTCCGTCGAAATTATCAATATATTATTGTGAGTGTTCTTTTTATGTGTTCTCGTGCTGTGTGTTACTGTCTAAGTTTTTTATTCAACACTTCCATGTTACTTCGAAGAAATCATCTATATATATATATATATATATATATATATATATATATATATATATATATATATATATATATATATATCTATAATATATTCAAACACGAAATCCCGCCATACGGCGAATAAATATTCTTTCACATAGAAATAGAGATAAGGAAATGGGAAAGGAACACACATAAAGGACGAACACATGACAGGTGGGGAAGGCGGATGTGAGCAGATCACAAATGTAAAAATATTTTCCTCGACCGGGACTTGAACACCGGCTCTCTCCACTTGCCGGGCGGATGCTCTAACCACATGAGCTATCGAGAAAATGTACTTTACACTGAAATCTGCGATCTTATGAAGCGCCAAAGTGCTCCGATTCATTTCCCAGGAGATGGCGTTAGGGAGCTGTTACACCCACCAAAGGAGAAATAGACAAACACAAGAGGAGAATGGGCAGTAGGTTAGCAAGCAGAAGAAGAGACTAGCCACATTGGCCAAATACACATTCAAACACAAAATCCCACCATTCGGCGAATAAATATTCTTTCATATTTTTACATTTGTGATCTGCTCAAATCCGCCTTCCCCACCTCTCTTGTGTTCGTTCTTTATGTGCGTTCCTTTCCCATTTCCTAATATATATATATATATATATATCTCTAGTTGGGAGTTGGTTTTGCAATTACCTTTCACTGAATATTACATGTATTTACGATTATGAAAACTACTTGGGGGCGTGGGAAAGGCTGCTAGAACACCTGCTTTATCTAGCGTAATGAATCATTTTTTTCTTCTGAGGTGTTCGCTAGAAGAAAAGACGAATAACAGGGTCTGTATGAATATGAAAGAACTGTTATGAGATGTTTTGTCGAGGAATTCGAACGGTTGTGCCTGCGGAGTACTGGTGTGATCGCAAAACGAGAAAGGGGGAATGGATATTTTCATATCGATGTGTACAAATGCTAATCTCCTAATCACAATCGTGGCTTGTTGAAATAATATTGTCGGGATATACTCATTCCTTTTGGTTCCAGCACTTAGATTGCAAGGCGAAGGCATTTACGCCTTGCATATTATTCTCGCGCCACGAGTGGATCCCATTCTGATTTCGTTATGTCTTGCGGGGTTAATTAATGCACAAATTAATTTAATTTGAGTCGCCTACATACAATGAAAGCGGCAAACGATCCTATTAAATATCTCAAAGTAACATATCGATGAGAATCATTTACCGTTTTCATTACATAAAGGCAATTTTTCTTTCGCTCTTCTTTGAATAATTAATAAATAAACGTACAACTTCATGCATTCACCGAACTGAAAACGGAAATTGAAATCTTGTTTCAACATTGAGGGCACAAGCCACCATTACCGTTTACACTTTATATCGGGCATCCCGGTCAGGAGCGTATTGCTATTGCGCTTCCAAGGAAACCGTTTATCCTCATTTTTAGTTATCGCAACAGGGCCCCAGAATGTGCTTCTCTTGATCCAAAGTGACCTTTCAAGAATCTCACCCTTCGCTTTGGGCGATGACTCAACCGGGGAGTGGGGGGTCCCTTCACCGTGGAAGCGGCACGACCTGTGAGATAGCAAGCTGGAAAAAAGGCCGTCGAAAACAACAAAGGTTAGAGAAACAATTATTGAATTTCATCTGTCAGACATGCTCGACAAATTTGAAACGAGGCATTTTTCGTGTCCAGATAATATGGAATCCAGTTTGCACAAATATTTTGAACAATTAAAGTGGGAGTTTAGTTCTGATATTGAATCAACTGCTTCCTGGATATTCAGAACAATATTTTTCCAACAGTAACTTTCTTATCAGAATTATATGCTACAACATGTTTTACTTTATTATCGTATCATCTATCGTTATCAACCCGAAGGTCGTTTTGTTGAGTAGTGGTAGAGTTCACCCAGTACTAAGCCCGACGCGTGTGAAATTCACACATCAGGTTAATCATATTTTACACGAATTGCTGTAAATTATCATTCAATTCACCGATGTTTTCCATTAAATCATTTTCGAATTCTAGGCAAGAGCAGCAACCAAGGGTAGACTCGTCAAGCCTTAGAAATGTGGTGACACGAACGAACATCTTGTGAGTTTCTAGGGAAGTAGTTTTTAGTAGCGAAGGAGAAGAAAGACGATAAGTGTACCACTTTTTAGTTTCAGAGATTTTATCAAAAATTCTGAAAATAAAAAATAATGCACTTATCTGGTACATTTGAGACATGAAGACCTGATGTCTTGTCTGATGTCCTGATTGTCTGATGACCTGAGTCGTCGAGGACGAAGTGAACAGAAAGAACTTCGGAGAAAGAACCAGTGTTAAAAGAAATGTGTGGTGAGTTACGTCAAACCAATCTTATGACTGATGCCCATTGATAATGATTAAATACTCGAGAATTATCAGTTCGAATGAAATCAACTAATATCACATTTAATTCATTTTTATATAATACAGTTGACGGGAATTAAGGTTTAAATTTCTCTAAGTTACATATCAATTAGGATTTTGTAATAAGTAAGAGATAAATATTTAATAAATGTTTATCTACAGGGAATATATTTGCATTAAAATAATTATTTGTAAATTAATAGTTTAACAATTTAGCAACATCAAATTAAAAGATATTTTGCCAAAACTTAATGACTTTCCCTTTGTGCTCATTGTATGTGGTTTTACGACGGAAACTGATTTTATGTGCAAACCACCTGAAAAATGTTGTGCCACAAACTTATAACACAGTTTACCATCACATTTCCAGAATTGTTATATATAACATAAAAGGGGAGTAAATGATATTTTCACGGGCATTTCAATATAGGTCTATGTTTAGCATCCATTCCTCACTTATTCCCGACTACATTAAATTGAAGATTTTCATTTGAAATGAGAAAACTTAATTTTAAAACGCATTTATATCTTTACCGTGAAATCCTGCTGGAATTATTTAAAAAAAATGAGAAAAGTTTTTTCCAGAAAAACATACAAAATTTGCATTTCACAGTATAACCGATTAAAAAAAAGAATTGTGCTCGACAAAGAAGCGTTAACAAAGAGCCGGAGGTTGATGAAAGGAACCTTTATATATAAAGAGAAAATACTAAGGGAAACTTTAATATGAGGCGTAATTTTGTGTGGGTCGAAAATTTGCCCATTGAGCTCGGAGGATAAGCGTAGATTTGAGGCTTACGGGAAGTGCGCTTGGCGACGAATGTGAGATATAAAATGGAGGAAAAGGAAAACAAACGATTGAGTTCTAGGCAAGGTAGAGGAAGAGAGTGAGAGCTTGGAAGAAGGCAGGACAAGAGGTTGCAGGAGACACTGAGAGGCAATGGGAAGCTGAAAGGAGGGGGGGGGGCGAGGTAGCGGGAGGTAAAGAAGAGGCATTTCGGATGGAACCAAGGAAGGTAGAAAGTATGCAGAGCTAAAGAATGAATTATTGTAGTATGGGGTTTGAGAATGTTTTGTGCCACATTGGTTAAGGCTTAAATCACAAGTACAAACATTGTGTCAATGCAAGAGTCCATTAATAACATATCCACTACGTGGAAATCAATACAAATATACGTGACAAATTGATATGTACTAGATATACCTATTAAATATATGAGAATACTATGCCATTTCACTTCAACTAGTTTTCACAGCATCTTCCAGAACTCCACTCCCTGAGAATTGCATAAGATTTGAGGATGACGTAAATTTGATGTGATTGTTAAGTGTTCAACTTCGCAAGTCTAGCACATATTTCACTAGTGAAATTAACTAATTCCTCTCGCCAGGGAATTTCCTCGAAAAATATTTAAAATGAAATGATTCGAAGTCTCATATCCTCCATAATTCTTTCACATGAAATCATTGTTTCGCATGCATCACCACATTCACACAAGACGAATTTCACATTAAAGTTTTCACTTGGGAAATTATATACTCACTCCCCTCCCCTCTCCACCCACCCCAATCCCCGTCCTCCCCCCCGCCACGGGGGTAGGGGGTGAAATGCTGGTGGTTAACTCTTAATATCACGGCGGAGGGAGGGAGGGATTGATGATGAAGGAGGGGGAGTGAGGGGTGAATCAAGGTCCGTCCCTTTCATTAGCGACGCCCCTCGGGGGAAAAGACAATTACTGCGAGAGTTTCCTCCCCCAATTATTATTCTTCGTCCCTCCCGCCTTCCTCCCATCATGCAGCTTATATTACGGACCCTCACTCCCGAAGGAAAACCCCCAAGTTACAAAAAAAATAAAGAAATAATTCCAGCCCTTCGATCGCACGAAAAAGAAATCCTATTACAGCCCTCGCTCCGCTTGGAAACTTTGGAAATTGAATTTTCTTCGGCGGGTACTATGCCCCTACGTCCTTTAAGGAGAGGAAATCTTTCCCATCTCCCTTCAAATCCCCCCTCCCTTACAGTCCCAAAAAACACTTATATCACCCGGTGCCCCTTCCCCCGTGCATAAGTATACCCCTCGGTCTCGTCCAAAACCGACGATGCTCATTTTCCTGCGCTAATTAATTAACGCCTCTCTCAAATCTGCCGCTCGCGCAACAATACGTTCATGTGGCCATCGCCAGCGGCGTGATGAGTCCGCGGTGGGTATGTTTTACCCTTTGAACCTTCCACAATTCGATTTCTTGTAAGGACTTCGTTAATCCCGTACGACCTTACCATTGGACTTCGTGCATTAACGGCGCCAAGCCACGCTGTTTGAATCGCGCTTCTGACATAGGGTTCCGGTGAATAAACACCCGGTGGTTGCGGCGTCGCTGAATGGAGGTTCCGAGTTCAAATCCCGATTGAACTCTTGGAAAACCCCAGATTCACTTTATCTGCGACATTTTTCGGAGACCTTATGGTTGAAAAGAGAAGGCTGCACAGGAAAACCAAATGCTTATAATTAATAATGCGCTCCAAATCTGTACGTGCAATTTTCACCAACCGAAGGATTTTGCAGAAGGTGAGTTCTTAACTATCGCCTAGAAAATTAATCCAAAATTCGGGACGATTATCAATCATGGTCATATCCTTATCTGCCTCTTCATAATATGTACTGCTGGTTTTCAGTGCATCAGACTGATGATGGTCCAACTCATGTTTCCGCGGCCATCATGTAGGTTTTTACGTTGACATTTTAAAATTGGACTCTTCGCTGGAATGAAACGGCAACACAAGAGTTCTCACAGAGAAAAATACAGCCCAGTACTGGCGGAGCTCTTTATCAAGCCAGTTTCTTAATATAATAAATCCCGGCGTCCAATGGTCGCCTGCAATTCACATTGGAGGCGACTGACGGTGGCGCTCACGTAAGTTCTATTTGGAATATGTTTGTATTTTGGTGTAGGCAAACTTTTATGGAAAGTTTGCCTACACCATGACGTGAAACCTGCTCTCGGAATCACTTACTTCTCAACGAAAACCGCCAAGTGGTAAACACATTATCCGAAAGACTTCGTACTGTCCTTGAAGGTCTCTCCACGCGACTCTCAGATAAGGATGAGTACCTCCTTTTCAGGAATGGAGGGTTTCCTCGTCGGCATTGGAACGCCGGTTCTTGGTCAGGCAAGTGCCCCAGTCAACCAACGCACACATCCCGATACCCAAGACCGAATTCTCCTTCACGGAGCGACAACCGAGCATATCCTGTCACCAAGGGCGTCACGGCGCCATTGACGGAGCGACGCATTAAGTTTCTGAGGGGTCTCCGGATTGGGATGTCCGAGGCGGGCGTCTGTCAATTCCCAATCGCGCGACTTTCCCTTCCCAATCATTTCTCCAATTCATCTCCGCCGTCGAAAGTTTATCTAACTCTTCTTCACCTTCTTCTTGAGGGAGGCAGTCAATGGGATGGCGGGGAGCCTTCTAGTGGTTCGCTTCGCGGACCCATCGGCACAAGAGGGTGTCAAAACCACGAGAAAGAAGGAAGTATCGAGAGTCCTCTCTGATAAGCACGGGCAGTGAACCTTGCCTCAAATTTATCGGCGGCGGTACAATTGTGGTGACAGAAAATGCTTTGGAAAATATAACCCTATTCCCGATAAGTGGCTGCTTTTTCGGAGGATTTTAGACAATTATGATCCGTATTTACGAAGGTACCTGTCTACATCTAGGTTTCTCTTAAACCGCCGAAATCTGCATAACGCGACGCTTGATTCTGTGGTGTGCTGGCGGAAAAGAGAACACAAAACTCACGTGCGTAGGCACGCCTGCGGCACGCGCACGATCTCTCACGAAAAAAGCTTTTCCGAGAGGCCACACCGTACTAAGCCAGTGATAAAGCTAACAGTTTCAGGCTTAACTTTGTGGAATTCCTTCATGGTGAGGGTGAAAGAAAGGGAAAAGAAAACTTTGCACTTCCACACACTTTTAATAAAACACGAACATGGTTTCGATGCGGCGCATCATCATCAGGTGGTGATGATCTGCCGACCTGATGATGATGCGCCGCATCGAAACCATGGTCGTGTTATCTTAAAAGTGTGTGGAAGTGCAAAGTTTTCTTTTCCCTTTCTTTCACCCTCACCAAGCCAGTGATACTCGAGAACGTTTAACTCTTAAGTGAACAAAATTAATTAATACGCAAAATAACTACAATGGTATATATACATATTTTGCAGAAGTTGAATGAAAAAATCATATCAAAGCTTGTGCAAACCACAGCATTTGTTTTGAATTCGGCATACTGCTGATCTTGGTCTAATACAGCACAGACTTACACGCGTAACACCCTATAAGTTCTTGCATGGAACTGCCATGGCATTGCGAACAAAAAATATGAACTTTTTCACTGCGCCACTCAACACCGCAAACACCGTCATACTTTTACAGGAAACATTGCTCAAACCCCATCTCTCATTTCGACTCAACTGTAACACACATGGTGGAGGAGTTGCTGTTTTAGTCCGTATGTGGAATTCGTATGCTCGGAGAAGGACTTTTGAGACTTTGGGAGTAGAATAAGATAAGATGACCCTCTATCTTCCCTATACCAAAGACCGAGGGAAAATACGTGGCGGCCAAGGGATGAGGGAAGTTGGAATGGAAAAGCTGCCACAATGAGTGGAAGGGAGGCGGCACGAGAAAAGGGAATAATGGAGAGCTGCTACCAACATATCTCACGTTTGTGATACTGATGATTTGAGGAATTGATACGACGTTATTAGTCCAATTGGGAAAATGGAGAAGTTAAGGAAGTGTAACGATATACTGAGAGGTAGGGAAAAGCATGACGTTATTTGCGGTTCCGGCTTTACTAGTGTGTGTTGGCAATTTAAAGAATATCACCACGGTAGGGTGGCAAAAATGTTAGTGACATTTTTGTATTATTTTAATAAGGATACTACGTACATGATGCAGCATTCCACCGAGACTGCTGTCACAAAAATCACTTTTTTTGACATAGTAAGAGATATTTCCCGTCTTAATTAAAATACAACATTTTAAATTACACATTATCCTTCATTACACCGGAAAATGAACGATTAAATGTGTCAGTTGATTCCCCAAATTATGCCTTCATGTATCCTTTTTACCGACAGTCCCTCAATCAAATTGAACTGGAAAAAGAGCCAAAGAAATAAATGAATTTAAGTTTGCGACCTTTTTCCTCAAAACCTTGATCAAAGGTCATAATTGGATTAATGAAAACGCCTAAAAAACCCAAGAAACGATGGAAAGGGGCCACCATGGCGTCCCCCCTCTCAGAACCTCAAATCCTTAATTATCTCAAGGGAACCAGATGCAATCAAAATCTCTCTGTCGCGCCTCGGATATTCTAATCAAGAGATCCGATACAAAAACGCTCGATTGAAACGTCTCGGCCCCACGGCGATAATTGAATTGCCGCTGTGACCAGAGAGATTACCTCGTGAGAATGTTTAGTCATACAGTTTCAGGCATCATTAGCGACGTAATTATTATGAAAAGCGCACCACCGTCGGAACGATAACCCAGAAGCCAATTTCTCGTCAGTTTCCTCTGGATCATTGTGTGGTCTTCAAATGACTACGGAACATTTCACGCACCAAAATTGAGCGCCCTCGCCCTCTCTCTCTATTGGATGAGAATTCATGAATTCATCCTCCTTAGGATCCATTTCGACAATCAGTGTTTGACGCTATAATTAGATACAGAGCGAGCTGACCCGGTTAGAAAACCGAAAAGCAGCGCGCCCGCCGGCAAACCCGAAGCCCCGAAGCTCGAACTCGACCAAAAGCATTTTCGCTGTGCAATAGTTTCCCTTGTGCGTTAAAATAACGCCCATAATAGAACCTCAAAATCCGAATTATCTGCTCTTACAAAGAGGTACTTGGACGATGGTAATTAGAATACATTATCTTAGAGCGAAAGTACTGTACTTTTGAGACTCAGCTTGCAAAGAATAAAATTTAAGCAGCGTATTTTAAGTTCAAGAAATGTATGTTGGTTAATAATGTCAAACTCAGCGGTACAAGAGTCACCAACGTCAAGGTCAGCTAGGTAAATCATCTTATAATACTTGCACAGTCAAGGTATCGGGTGTTCTTTCCATTCACCGCCTGCAGTATAAGATAAGAATCCTGTTATCTGAAAACAGTACAGCCCAAGTATAGTAAGGGGCAAATAAAAACAATCTGGGACACTTTGAAGTCGAACGGCTTAAAAGCTTATTTGTAAGGTACGCATTTGAGGAATTTTGTATAAATATATGAATAACAATACGGTAACGTTATTTGACATAGTAAGAGATTGCCAGCTCGTCTGGGAATAATGGATTCGAAAGTAACTGCACGACTCGTTAGGATCATTAAACAGACATTCCGTAATCAAGAAAGGACTATTTTTTGCAGTATAACTCCCAGGGGAAGTGCAAAAGGCACAGTGTAAACAATTTGGTCAGTTAAAGTGATCCAGGTAAGATTTAACTGGAGCATACACTTTTCATGCAGGGCAACATCGTTAGTACTCGCACAACGGACCCGATGACTGAACTATCGATATATTTCTGTTTCGGCGAAGAAATGCAAGTACAGGTACATGTTGATCAAAATCCGAAAATGGAAATAAGTAAATTTCAAGAAACTGTAACAGTAACTTTAACGGAGTCACCCGCTATGTGTGCATTATAATGCAACAATTTCAGAGAGTAAAAATCATTCGCCTTGACCGGGATTCGAACCCGGATCCCTCGATATCCGGCCGAGTGCTTTAACCAATTAAGCTACCGAGACATCCTCTTACACTCTGAAATTTTGGGGGCTTTAAAGGAACAATATGTTATGACGAAATACCGTACATACAATGTCACAGGCATTCGTAGTCGTGCGCGACGCGCCACAGTCCTTATGACGAAATACCGTACATACAATGTCACAGGCATTCGTAGTCGTGCGCGACGCGCCACAGTCCTGGACTGTGGCGCGTCGCGCATGCCTGTGACATTGTATGTACGGTATTTCGTCATAACATCTTGTTCCTTTAAAGCCCCCAAAATTTCAGAGTGTAAGAGGACGTCTCGGTAGCTTAAGTGGTTAAAGCACTCGGCCGGATATCGAGGGATCCGGGTTCGAATCCCGGTCAAGGCCAATGATTTTTACTCTCTGAAATTGTTGCATTATAATGGAAATAAGTAGTTTTTTTTAACAACAGTGGTTTTTCGCGGAATCACATGAAGGAGAATAAATCTCTTAATGAAAAACTCCTCAACTCATACAATCCACGTTGAGCGACGATCCTCTAAAATATAAAGAAAAGCTTGCATTTATTACCACTTTCAAAAATTTTCACTCGA
Source organism: Hetaerina titia (assembly GCA_037158775.1). NCBI lineage: Eukaryota > Metazoa > Arthropoda > Insecta > Odonata > Calopterygidae > Hetaerina > Hetaerina titia. The sequence goes on along the minus strand of CM073771.1, from coordinate 98,660,980 downwards.
CGTATTTTGTGAACATTATCCCGTTGAACGATCGATTCGATAAAAGAAAAACTGCTTATCAATCAATATCTGTCGTCCGCTATTTTATTCATTACTAGACAACAAAAATATTACCACTTAACTGTCGATGGAAAAGGAAAAAGAATCCTGCAAAAAATGATTTTAGAATGAAACGATTCTCGGAGGAAATTTTGTCTTTTATTGGATGCTTCATGGCTTATGATTTTGCTTGAAATATTATTGTTAAACGAAGCACAAACCACAGTACTCAGAAGTAGTTTAGAGTATCACAAATATGCTGACATTTTTGTCTAAAAATTATTCACTCTAGTTACAAAATATTTCATATAGGGTCCACATTCAGCACTTAATTGGGGAAAATAAACAATTTAATTTAGTTTTGAAATAATTATGAAATCTCCATGAAATAGGTTATCAAATTAATTATTTATTCTACAGAATAATTGTAAAATATTTTCAATACGTATATCATATGACGAATACGATTTATGCATGTGATGATGAATTCATATGCACTTCACGCTCGAAGCAAGATATTCTCGCAATTATTCTCGTATTTTTTCCAACGCAAGTTTAAAAAAAACGTACATTTTCCTTAAATTCCCAAATACTTGGAAATAATATTCGTAAGCGCCGACCTACCTACTCTCCAAAAGTTATCTAGAATTAGGAAGTAGACGCGTGAAACCACGCAGGTGAATGGGGAGGGATGAAAATGCTACGTCATTCGTACTAAAGGCGAAAAGATCTAAAAGACTTTACGCCTTTTCACTTTCCTCCGCGAGTTCCCACGTGCCGCTGGAACCATTTTCATATGAAAGCTTCGAAATTAACAGCCCCCCATCTCCGCTCCACTGATACTTTCAGATGGGCACCAATGGCGCGTGATGATAACATAACGCGAAAAAAAGACGCCGAAAATAAAGGAGACGGCAGCACACAATCACGTGACTTGATTTGAAATTGCCGGAAGGACCCAGCTTCTCAGCCAGGGGCGGCACCCACCGCTGGAAACACGGGAGGTCGCTGCACATTTCCCCCTATCTTTATGCTCGTTAGGTTCAAATATTAAACTTGCATCATTTACAGTGCTATATGCATGATGATAATCCCAATTTTAAGTCTTGCCATCCGCCGCTAACGCGTTATAACAGCAAAACACATTGTCTGAATTAAAATATAACATGTTTAGAAAATGTCTATTCCAACGGTTTTCAGATAATCAATAAATCATTAAAAATATTTTATATCAAATTTTCATTCCAGTTTTTACGCATTTGAATTTGCATTTTTCATTTTTATCTTATTAAAAAAATACATGTATAACAAATTAATGTCACTTTTGTTCAGCCAACGTCCTTCTCCCGCAGAAACGAAGTGACGTTTCTATGGTCACACTTGAGTTGATAAGCGTCATACTCGTATATAGCTGTAACGTTAACCGTTTGCATAATTTTGAATTCAAAAGCATTTGTTTGAAACATTTGCATCAACATGCCACACTTTCACGCCGCCGGCAGATTAAAATTTTTCACGCAGAAAATTTCGTTCAAACTAGCGTGAAAATGTAATTTGAGCTCTTAATTGTAATTTTCTCTTTTATATTATTGCAAAACACATTCGCGTTCTTCGTGTTATTTTGACATACAAAAGGACTTGAAAAATTCATTGCGTGCGAAAATTAGCATTAACCGGTCTGAAACAATAAACACCTTATCTTCTTGCTTCTTTTGAATGACTCGTTCAGTTACACTCTCGTTCTTTTTTTTTCAAAATCCTTCAACAAACAAAAGGAAAGTAATTTAAGCGGTAATTCACGGAAAATAACTGTATATTATTCACAAAATACAAAGTGGATTAATTTACCTCCTAAAATAATTTTAAAAAGCCCATACAACTTGGTTTTCTACTGATTGGGTCCAAACAATGGGCTCAATGTCAGCAATAATTGTGTCCTATTTTGGCATGAATATCCCTTAAAGAAGATTATTTTGTTCTGTTTCTCCTTTCACCAAGCAAAAACAACCCACATGAGCTTAAAGCGGTTTTAGGGATTTGCAGAAAAAAGGTCGGATAAAAACCTCATTTTTGGGGAATGGGTCAAGAGTTTTCCTAAAATATTTATGCAAATATGTATTATCAAGAGTATTATCGCTCATAAATCTTTGGATCTTTATTTTTTAAGATGAAATATTTCTAAAATTAACGCAGATTTACCAAACGAATCGTTGATAACGTTTGACCATTTGAAATATCATTGTAAAGATACAGAGCTGATACCATGGGCTGACAAAAACCTCAGAATAAATATTCTAATGTCAAATGAAGCAGCGGAGCAAATGATAACTTCGACCAAAGATACATTTTTCAACGCGAATCATTCAATTTTCATGCAAATCTTGCACTTGGGTAGTCAACATGGCTGAATATTCTTGAAAATAATGCCAATGACCCTAATTTGGTACTAAAGCTCATTCATTATTACCGTGGCTACTTGCAGTTATAAAGGCATATATTTTCAACTAAATGACTTCATGTACCCATTTTAAACTAAAATTGGCTCAGAATAAGTACAATGTCTCCACACATAAATGGGATTATTGGTAAAATATTTATCAAAAAATGCTTCCCCTACATTTAGAAGAAAAAGAAATCTGAAATGTTTGGGATAATGGTAGCATTTCTGTCAAACTCGACATAACAATTGAGATACTCAAACTGGGTCTTCTAAATATCCTTGGGATGCATACGCTATCGTCATAATGCGTCGGAAATGTCAGGGAGACACCCCGATATGCCGTACAGCCGAACACCGAACAGTAAAGCACCTAAATATCAACTTATGGCAATGAAAAGTTCGTCAAGTTATTCAGCGCAAGAAACGCTAAATATTGTGATTCGGTTATCATTTTGTTTCTACGTACTTTGCACGTCCGTGCCCGAGCTTTCGCTTTATGCGAAAACATTCTTGTTGTTTCGAGGAGATAACCATGAAAAACCAAAAAATTAAATTAAATTTAAAGTTGAGTATTAACATAAATGCCAGAAAAAAGACTTAAAAACATATATAAATCAATTTTCCAGTACTCTCCTCTAGGAGCACGAGGAGGGGAGTTTAGACCATCAGACATTAATCTACAAATTTCCAATACTACACAAAAATGCACTTAAAATTTCGAGAAACAATACTCCGAGGGATAAACAGCCCTCTGTGTTGAGGTGTAAAATGGAGACGAAGCAGAATAATGACTTATTTTCCATCTACAAATACCCATCAGTCAACAGAAAAGTAAAATCAGCAAGACTGAAGATGAGATGGGCTGGGCATGGAAATGAGAGTGAAACAGAAATTTATGAAAAGTAAAACGGAAACTCTGACGGGCAACGAGATAGGCCGAGGACCAGACATCTGGAAGGAGTCGAAGACGATGTGTGGATCATGAGTCATAGGAACTAGATAAAAATGGCACAAGACAGGGGTAATTGACGGATAATCGTTGAGGAGTCACAAAGGTATGAAGAGGCATGGAAAAATAAGTTTGTTTTGTCCTTATTCAACTATATAAGTACTATAATATGTGACATACAATTAATACAATTATCCAAACAAACCTCGAACTTTAAGTATAGAAACGCTTACAAAAATGCCCATTTATGTCAATTTTCTTGTTCGCGAAGAAGAATTCGAGACTGTTCTATGATTTCTCTATATTTCGCGAGAGGTCATGTGTTTTCAGAAAAACAAAAATACTACGTGAATCAGTTGAATATTAGTGTTTAGAAAACAGTGGCAATCCGTCCATTTTCAAAATCATTATGTTTTACTGGGGATACAAGGTAATCGTCATGAGAGCCCATGTCAATGACATAAGCTGTGTTAAAGAAAGAGTTGAGGGAATAAGAGGGTTGCTATTTATATGTTGAGCCTTAACAACACTAAGTGCTCTAAGTGCCATCTGTCGTTTCCATCTGAAGTTTGACCCATGTAACGCTAACTTCCTTCAGAACATTTTGTCGTTTGACCATAACTTTTGTTGTTTACAGTGACTCGACATTTTTGTCTCAGCGAAAAAATGGAGTTAACTCGTGAAAACTTTCGTGCGATGATTTTTTTTACGACTTTCGACGTGGATTATCAAGAAAGGAGTGCATAGATAAACTTACTTCCACTTTTGGCGGTGAAGCCCCATCCTTTGCTACTGTGAAACGCTGGTAGAACCAATTCCATACACAAACGTTGAATATGCAGTCATTAAAACCTTAAATGAAAAATATTATTTTGAGAGGTGTAATGATCATGTAATTTTCAGAAACCCTTCGTAAGTTTTTCGCCTTGAGCAAATGGCCGCCCTGATGTATTTCTGGGCACAGAAGCCCGCTTCCCGCAACAAAACCGGAAGGAAAGCAAACTATATAAAAGAAAGTAGTTCCCAGGAAAGGAGAAAGCGTTAAACGAAGGCGCTAAAGAGCATCAATTTTGGAATAAGCAAAGATAACAACGAAAGAGGATGATTAACCGAATGAGCTCGAGTAGAGAGCTACGACTGCGATAGAGAAGAAAAATTTGAAGATTGAAGACGGTAAACATTTACACTGAGAAGTAGGGTGATCTCTGGACAAACTCCAAGTGATGCCACAACAGGTAACTGGATCACCGAATGCTGGCAAAATGAAAGGAAACCTTCGATCCTGTTAATGTATCAGTTTAACATGCCTAAAGGCTGACGTTTGAGTGAGCTCCACTTCTATCTATCTTTGGTCAACGTAAAGTACCTATGGGTTGATGATTGCAATGATATGACGAGAGAAGTTGAGGACTAATGACTGCGAGAAGGCAAAACAAGATCACTTGGCATTTGGGGACTAGCACAATGCGCTTCCTCACACGAGCATATAAATATTTCTTCTCTTTCATGCAACGAGTCTCAGAAACACACGTGAAGACGATTATTACCACAACATACGAAAAAACGGCTGGATAAAAAATAGTTCATTTTGAGTTCATTAAGTGCTGGTCTATTGGAGAGACAGGAGACATCCGCAACCTGTACACATCTCAGACTGCTCAGGTGCGAGTGGGGAACGGAACGGAGAGTCCGGACGGGCAGTTTTAGGAAGAGGGGTAAGGCAGGGTTGCCCACTGTCACCGGTGCTGTTCAACGTATATGTGGAGGAAATGATTAAAGAGGCATGGGAAGAACTGGAGGTAGGAATGAAAGTCGGAGGGGAATTCGTAAAATCGGTTAGGTTTGCTAATGACCAAGCATTAGTTGCTCAGTCAGCCAAGGGTTGCAAGCATTACTGAGTGAATTGGAGGTTCAGTGCGATAGATATGGGATGAGAGTCAATATTAATAAAACAAAGGTTATGCAATTTTCCAGGAAGAAAAAGGATAAGCTAAACATTAAAATAGGAGGGGAAAAAATAGAGCAGGTAGAACTTTCTCAAGGAGGAGGGAGTTAATAAAAAGAGACGTTTCAGGCGTGATATGGTGGAATATCATGATTAATTAAAATTGGCAATTTTCCACAAAAATAAATCTACATCATCTTCAGATGATGTAGTTACATTGAAACCGGTCGTATTAATAAAAAATTATTTTTGTGGAAAATTGCCAATTAATTAAAGAGGAGGGAGTTGATGACGGGAACGTTGAGTAGGGATGTTAAGACAAGACTCGTAAAAACTCTGATATGGAGCTATTTACAGCGCGGAAACGTGGTCGCTGAAGCAGGATGATAGACGTAAATTGGAGCCTTTTGAAACGTGGGTGTGGAGAAGAATGGAGAAGGTTAAATGGACCGAAAGGAAAACAAATGAGAAAGTACTAGGAATGGTGGGCGAGGTGAGGGGTTTGTTGGGAGAAATCCTAAGGAGAGAGGAAGAATGGATGAATGGCGTATTGATCGGTAGTGGAATGTTAAAGAAGGTAATAGAGGGGAGAATGTTGGGCAAGCGAGGTAAGGGCAGGAACAGGATAGGGATGTTGAACGGGATGAAGGGAGGAAGGAAGTACACCGAGATGAAGAGGGACCTGATGTAGATTAGGTTGCCGGATTGGGTTTTGTTTGGAGTTACAAAATGTTTATTTGATAGTTGTGTCCATCCAAAAACCTACCTTGACCAGTAGATTACCTTAAAAAATAAGTGCTGGTCTAAAAAATCGCAAAAGATGTTACATCCAGTGTGACAGCAAGGGTCCCAGGCATGGTGGGGGAGGTGAGAGGGCTTTTAGAAGAAATCAAAAAGAGGCAGAAAAGGTGGATGCAGAGCGTGTTGATTGGCAATGGGAGTTTGGAGACTGATGGAGGGGAGAATGTTAGGGAAACGAGGAAGAGGCAGGAGTAGGATAAGGATGTTGGTCGGCATGGAGGGAGGAAGGAAATATGCAAAGTTGAAGAGGGACTCATTGATATTTTGGGTGTCAGGTTGTGTTTTGTTAGGATAAACACAATACCATTTGGTATTTGTGTCCATCCAAAACCTACCTTAACCCAGTATATTACCCAACTACAGGGATGTCTATGTATATGAATATCAATAAACAAATAAATAAATATATAATCACTAAATTACATACATAAATTATATGATAGGCCAGCATACTATCGATTAAAATACAATATTATAGATTTGTGTAATTTGCTTAAAAACTCTTTAGACTGCACTCCCCTCCCACTTCCCATTTTCTCCCATCCCATCTCCTCCCTTGGTTCTCCGCTCCCACGGGAAAGTGCTCGTTTGCCTCGGGAGGCCAAAAATTGAAGATCTTGCTTCTCAGAATTGAGTTTACATCCCAAATTATTTTCCTTTCCAGTGAAAATGGTTTGGATGTGAAATTCATCTCGACCAAAATATCATTAAAGAAAATGTCGATTAAAAGAGCGCACGGAGCGTTCGCATGCCGTCGAAGGCGAAAAATGAAATGAAAGTCGGATGGCCACCAAGGTCGACTTCACTTCACCTTTATCCTTGTCAGTTTCATTTTGAGTCTCGGGTGAGGAGGTCATCCCCAGGGCCACGTTTGATCGGTGGCAGCGGGTGGGTAAAGAGAGGTGGCGGATCTTGGGAGGGAGGCGGAAACGTGGCTTTGGCCAATCTAAAAAAATCTCGGCTCCTGTGTATGGTCAGCTCGGCGCGCCAAATGCCCTTGGCGCCCTAAGCCCTTTTATCAGCGCTGTGCCTTCTTAGACTCAGATATCATTAGTGTTCCATGAAGCGCCAGCTAGGTGGGCACGATTACACAAAGTGATTAAAGCTACAAAATCAGTTTTGTGAAGTTTAATAATTTAAAAAAATCTTACAGTATAAAAATGACCATTTTTGGCGACCGATTTTTTGGCGGATTGACATTTTTTAAAAAATTTCATGCCTCATACTAGGAATGCCCCATGTATGTATTTATTGCAATTATAGAATAGCGTACGAATTGTGTACATGTTGTTGGTTCCTGCATATGTTTACACCATCTTACGTCTACGGATACATTTATCATACACTTTGAATATTTTTGCTTTGGTATTATGGTTTGTTTATGATTTAGTTTCTCTACATTAGCAATAAGTTTACTGTAACATTAATTTATCTATTTATTTATTTTAATCTATTTTATTTACACTTATTTATAGTTGTACATTTATTACTATTTATTTCTACGCTTATTGCTTATTATTTATACTTGTTTGCTTAGGTGTACATTACTTATTATATATTTTCAAATAAATAAACTGTGGTTATGGTTATAGCACACAGTCTTATTCAGTATGTTAATTCTTATTTGTGCATTTATTTGAAATATCGTTTGACACCATAGTATTTTTTCTATCCAATTTTATTTACATTGTCTTTAAAACTTCAACCTGAGGTCTACCTTTTTCCTTGTTCATCTTATTCCGGGCACCGGTCTTGTCTCATTGTCATAGTCTAGGACTTTATCCTACTTCTTGGCACTTGCTGATGTCTTCATTCAACTTATTTAGCTTATCATACACATTGTTTTTCAAAAACAGTGATGTAACATTTCGTGGGTGACTCTACCAGATACTCCATCTTATGCCACAGTCGGCAGTCGCGCATCCCCAGTTGCGGGAGCCGCGATCCGAATAAATAAATTTCCGACTTCTGTTTCGCAATGCACACGACAAAGGTTTGGCGAGCATGAGGGCGAAGATTACTCGATTTCGCTGACCGTTTGCTGTTTATTTTTCGGTAGGAGAGCAATGAAAGGAGTGCTTGAATCGCCATTAAATTATAAACACTGCAGGAAAAATGACTGCAATGACAATCGCTTGAGACTGTTTATTGACAAACATGACCTAAGTTATAACGTGAAATCATTTGTGAATTGTTCAATGTACACCGTGTTATGAAATACACGACATTATATTAGTTCAATCATGAAGTATCTCGATTCCTAGGGTTTACTTATTAAAAAAACACGGTATTCGTAAGGGTTCACATTGCGAGATACAAAATAGCAACCTTCGTTCATGATATTTTGGTCTGGGACGAAAATAATGTTCAAGTCGATGCTATATTTTTAGATTTTCAAAAGATAATTCGACAAAGTCCCTTATAAGAAGTTACTACAAAAGTTAGGAAGCTACGGGATAGATAATTGTGTAATAGACTGAGCACAGGCCGCAAGCAAAGGATCGTAATTCTTTCGTGGGATTAACTCTGTTGCTGTGCACGATCAAACTGTTATTTGTGTAGAGGCGTCATGATTGTGATTATGCATGCATGGCTGGCAACATAAAACCCCCCGCTATATTCCCTTTCGAAGACTTGCTGAGTATTATATAGATGTAGCTATATAGTATATTATATGAAATTACACGGTAGGTTATAGTATGTACGAGAATGTAAAAGTATACAGTATGAAAGTACAAAAGTCAAGTTTTTGTTTGAATTAAAATTTTTCAAACTCATTATTCCAGCAATTCCTAAAAATAAACAAATATTTTAAATATGAAGAATTGAGCGGATAGGCGCATTATCATGATTTGAAGCAGAGTTGCTCTGCAGGGACTTTAACAGTTTCGTCGCTATTGATAAGAACATGGCATCGTATATTTTACACTCTCAAGAAGTAACACTTTATTGGATTTCGTTGGTTGTCATACTTTTATACAGTTTGACTGTAATGAACTTTCCCTCAAGGGCCACTAAAAATTTATTGGGATTTAAAAAATGGTAAATTACAATCACAAGAGACATGCTGGCAATTTTATATTTGAACTTTTTACAGCCCAATTAGTTGAAATTCCCCGGTGTTTCACGAGTTATTGCTGCATCCTTATGAAACTAGAATTTTTATAGAAGCATGAAAGTTGCCAGCTACTATTACGCGAAGCGTAGACGACAGAGTGTATATCAAATTATTCAACGGCCGATGCAGTGTAGCAGCTAGAAAAATAGTAACCATTAGTTCCGTCGTAGTAAAATTAACGGTTAAACGTGCATCTCAGAGAACGATTTTCATGATTAAACTCATAAAAGTGGTTTAAAGGATTCGATTGCTAAATATAATCTCTCTCATGACTACGGAGAGGTGATATCATTTGGAATGAATATATAATTTGTAAAATATATATAAATTGTTTAACGATTAGCTGTTGCGAACTTAAATATGTCCTCTATAAGAAATTTATTTGTTTATAGAGATATGAAAAATCCATATAAACATATCGCCCATGAAACAGAAGGATGAATAAACATAAAAAACTAATTTTTAAGATTTAAATATGGTTAGTACAAGAAGGAATTTATAATGTGAAATCGCCATACTTGTTGATTGACGGTAGTCCCGTCGATGCATATTGATGTTATTTATTTTTATGCTAAATTTATTATTAATATTATGTAGCTGATCCGTCGAATCAAAAAACCATTCTTTTAAAAATAAGTGGTGATTTTTTTCACCTTTCTTGCACTTGACAAACAATAACGCCAGAATTTTTCTTCATTGCATTAACCCATTACGCTTTATTCTACTTTAAAAGAGGAAGCATCCGTCGGATATTTTTTCTTGCTACTGCAGCTACTTGAGACGCCCCCTCACACCCGAGGAATCACACCCGCAACTCATGCTTTCATGTGCAATTCATGAACACAGAACGGGGCTTAATCCTGTATTATGGACCCTTTTGAAGGGCTAAATGATTACTGAATGGGACTCAATCCTGTAGAGTCATCAGAAAACAAGTCATCGCTGCTCCTTTGTGTTGGGTTTGTCGAATCTAGCTTGTTATCTACTTTCCCGGTATACTTTCATTGTTTCGAAGGGCATGGTTTTATATTAAAATAATTAATGCATATCCTGTAACTGCGGTTAATATTCCCTCACCTTTGGGTTGTTCCATACCGAAAGTGATAGGAACGCCCACTGCCTAGAATTCGCCAACCACTTTCACCCATTGCACGTGAACCTGTGTTGAAATAAACCTATTCGAAAGAGATCAAGTCTGAATATACGAGTTGTTGCATTGTTAGCAAATTCTTTGAATTTGAAAACTCCAATAGTTACAGTAAACGAACTCAATTAGCCTTACAATAAAGAATATTCATTCTTCATTTTATTTCGTTGCGAACACCTTTAAAAACCCTTCCATTTTTTTCTTATTATTCTTAATTATCTGAAACTAAGTTTAAATAAGGGACCGCGATGACTTTGCTTCCGGAGTGATTTCAGTTACTAATTGCGCTTTGAAAGCCGCAATATGAAGGAAAGATTATTAAATTACTTGGGCCAGTTCACCAAACGTTTGATCTAACTACCTGCCCGAGAATATTTGCGGAAGTAAACTTTACAATTAATTCACAATCTTGTGAGCAATAGGATCAAAGAAAATAAAAATTCCAGTGACATATTGTACACTATATTTATATGAATCCTATATATTTTAATTTATCGATATCCAAAATACTCCAAACCATTGCATGGTTCAATGTTAAACATCATCTATAAGAAGAGATTGGTAGACTTACATACACTGAATTTTTTTCCTAACAATTTAGTATTTCATCAGCCATTAAGAGCGGGAATAAAAAAAACTAAAATTGCTTGAGAAATAAATATCTGGCTTTGATCCATAACTGGATTCGTAACTGGATTGCATATTTCATGTTCACTCTTTAGGAACGATGTATTCACGAAACAAACAAAAAAGTGAATGAATGAATGAAGTCAAAAGAATGAATACCTTTTCAGAAAATGCACATTTTATGCCTTACCTTCCAAATGATAGCGTTGTAAATATGTCATAAAATCACTTTTTCTCAATAGATTAGCGTCCCCTTCACGAAATTGACGATAATGTTGCGGATATTCTAAATTACTGCTGAGGCAAATAGTTCGGTTTAATGAGTAATTAAGGAATTACTATGATAAAATTTAATCTTTATTGGTATACATGTATATCAACGGATTTTGACGGGGGTCTATTGTAAACATGGTGCTTTGAGTTTAGCAGGATTAAAATTTAATTTACCTGCATAACTGTTCAATATATGAATGAGATTTCTCAAAATTTGAATATTAACTCTTAGAAAACTAAATTGAACTATAATGTGCATATTTTTCGAGGGAAATACAATTAAATATTTGAGTATATGTCCCTGCTTCCACTACGCCACGGAATGATTAAACTGATTACAAACACCCAGACAAGCCTCATAACACCCGGATGCTCGGACTTGATCCGTATATATAATTTTCAATATCAAAATTTATAATTTTAGGGCTACACATTCACGGTTTCCGTAGAATTCAATCTTATAAATTCTTTCACAAAACCTCTATAGTATAAAACTTGAAAACGACCTATAGTCACATACGAGGGAAAAAAACTTATGAACTTCATATGAAATTTAGACTGTAGGTATTAGAAAAAGATAAGACTAAACTGTGAATTTTTTGAAGAACTTGTGAGAGATATAAAGTGGTGACATTCGGACGGGAAATGAATTTAATCACGATGAGAAACTTAAAAAGGAGCATATTTCGGGTTTTACGAGGCCAAAGAAGGAAAGGCAAGATAATATAGAGAGTCCTAGGCATGGCAACGAGAGAAGAATAATTCACGAAAGGCAAAGTACATGTACTTAGATAGCTGGAGGATGATGGTGATGAATATTACCTCTGGGAGATATAACATAAAAAATAAATTAGTCAAATGGAATGGGAGATTGGCAATGGAGAGGCTGCAGGAATGTTAAAAGTTTTTATTTTGATTGAATATATTACCTTTTATAATGATTAAATACGTAATTTTGTCATTAAAAACGCTTATAAATGAGTGAGAAAGAGAGAAAAATAATTTCAGAATTACGCAAGAAATGCGTTCATTCAGCACAGCAAACTCTGACCACCTATCAATGGAAAATGTGCACTTCTTTCCCTGAAAAGACACAGCTCTAAATTAAAATCATATTTCTTACAGTGGCGAACCGAGTCCCCAGATGCCATTGTTTCGTATTTCTACTTTCAAATCTTGATCATTATGATACATAAATATGCCATATAAGCAGAGAAATATGTAAAAACAAGAAATGAAGTTCCGTACTCACTTTTAACGGATTTCGCCAGATTAACCGCAGATACTCAACATTCAAACGAATTTTGGTCGTGTATGACAATTTTGATTCTGGCAAATTTAGAACAACACTCCAAAAATTTTCCACTCAAAAGCGTTTGAAAACTGAAATATATAACTAATAAACTCAACTCAAAAGCATAACTCATATAGATAACCTCAAGTGATTCTTTTCATACATGAGAATAAAAAATACTTTAATAACCTCACCAAACATAGTACCTCAAATTTGCTGTGAGATTCGAGGAGGTTATCGAGGTTCTTTGAGGCATATTTCTACAGACATGCAACATGATTAAACATCTTGCACGTTGGACATATGCATGACAACTTGAGTATTCCTTAAAGTTTTATCAATCAGTACTTAATGTGGTCTCATTCATTAATGGCTTTGGTTTGTGAATCCTGGAAATACTGCCAACTCTTTCCAGGTGATGAACAAAATGCTCGGTGAAATACTAAGAGAGCAAGAATTAAGCACCAGTCAAATAATGATTCACCCAGAATATGAGTACGAACTTTGTTTTTAATTTTCACTCATTTATTATTTATCATCCTTTTAAATTAACTTCCTTTCCTCTCTATTATGCAATTTAAAAAAAACATTCAAACACTTAATTGGATTTGAACGTGGGTTATTTAACAGAGAGAGCACATCAAATAAATGAAAATCACATTTTTTGATAGATTTAATTTCCACTACTGGCCATTAAATGAAATTTTACCTCTTTGTTGAATAAGATTACAAAATTGAAGAAATTGCGTTCCATCACATATGTTGGGTCATTAATAACGGACCGTTGAAACGCATGAATTCATGTATATTTTTTATGTCGCAGAATATTTATTTACAATTATCGAATTCTCTACCGAATTCACTAATTTGACTTTAATTACTTCAATTACTTCACTCGAATTAATTCACTAATTAAAAAACTCAAATGAAGGTACATAAAGGAAACGCCGAAAGAATTAAAACGGAACATCTTGGAGTTAACATCACTCTGGTCATCATCTATGATCAGTTAGACGGAGATCCCCACTCGCATTTCATTCCGGCCAACACTTTTATGCTAACCCTATTCTTATCTTTCACATTTGATCTTAATTTTTCCAATGCTAGCTGATCCGGGGTCTTTCTTTGTTGTTATTCACCTTTTCCTCAACAGGCGTCTTCATCAGGCCATTGTGCCTCGAAATATGTCCTGTAAGTTCATCCCTTCTTTTCAGAAGTTTTCATTACGGTTCTATCATACTCTTCGTAGACCATTGGTTATTCTAACCGCTCATTTGATATTCATAGCACCCTTGAATCATATCAAATTTCCAGTCTTTTATTTTCTGCTGCTGTTTATGTCGTTGTGATATTAAAAAAAACAGGTTCCTGATTTTAATATCAATAATGTGTTTCTTCAGTTTTGATACATGATTTAAATCATGGAAAAACATTCTTCAAAATAAGAAGCGCATTATATCAGTGGTCATTTTCAAATATTTTTTCTAAATCCAAAATCGTATTTTGTTTGTAAGTTCTTTCCCATGCACAAAAAATTCTCTTGAATCCCAACTTTTCCTTAATTACAACCGTCCGCTCCATATTCCATCCTCCTAAGATGATTCCCGTCAACACGGTTTATGCATTTGTCTCCAGGCTCAAAGTTTTCACATATGCCTGCTCTATTTTCTTGGGAGTAGGATTTTTGGAAATTCAAAAGTATTCTTGCAGATTTATCTAGCACATTTTGAACAACTTATTTCCAGGACACATTGCGCTCAAGGTTTGATGCCTATGACTATGTGGATGATTTAAATTACCTTTCGATCGTAAAACTGAAGAAATATGAAGCCTTTCCAAATTCTATTAATTGTGTGTAAGAAAAAAATCTTTGTTTACACTAATTGAATTTTGGAGAGAGTCAACACCATTTTTCACACAAACTATGTTATTTTTGTTTGAAAACCAATATTTGGCAACAATACATTTGAAAATGCTAATTGAGATGAATTTAGTCAGCGATCGAGGAAAATCCTTTAGTTCCAATTCAATTTCGTTAAACAAATAAATACCAAAGTTTGTTCATCAAATAAGAGCGTGTATTTACTCTTGACGTATTTTTACCAGCAAATTTCAGCCGAGCAACTTTGTAGTCCATTTGCTCAAGAGAGCTCAATTTGACGATTCGCAAAAGCAATTTTACGTGCAGTAAACCGAAAACCCTACAAATACTAGTTCAACTATGAAGTACGTTGCTTTAAGAACTAGACTTTCCCATCAACGCGGTAATAATTCGAAAATCGTTGCCATATTTCAACGCCACAGGTTTTGGCAAAACCTTTCGCTAACTGTGAAAAGTTACGAGTATGATGATAACAATATTTTTTATGTTGGTGTTTGGTGACACACAAAAAAAAATAATGTACATTTATCAAAATAGCACTAGCAAACAGAAATACGGAAACACACAAAAAACAGACTCCGACGTTTTCAAATTTTAATGTATGATCTTAATACCTGGTTCATGAACCAGGAATTAATATTAGTCTTTAATTACCCCAATCTTCAGATATCTTCATCCCCCCTAGGCTCCCAAAACCTTTCATATTATTTCTCCACTTCTAAAAATTCCCCTCCCAACTCTTACCCTCTCAAGCCTTTCCTCACCTTCCCCTTCAATCCAGCGTCCCCGGGGCACTTCTGTTAAAACCTTCTCAGTTCCTTCCTTCCTCTGCCTTGATGAAGGTGGTATCGCCACTGAAAATTCGGAAATGTGTGAGTTTCTTTGATTTGTTGTGTGTTTCTGTGTGTTTGTTTGCGAGTGCTATCTTGATATATATGTTGTGTGTGTGCCACCAATCACCAACATAAAAAATAAAGTTATTATTAATGTATATATATATATATATATATATATATATTTATAATATGTTTATATAAATATATATATATATATATATATATATATATATAAACATATTTTTTTAGGTAATCTACTGGTTAAGGTAGGTTTATGGACGGACACAACTTTCAAATAAATATTTTTTGACTCCTAACAAAACCTAATCTAGAAACCTACTTTACATCAGGTCCCTCTTCATCTCTGTGTACTTCCTTCCTCCCTTCATCCCTCTATTACCTTCTTCAACATTCCACTACCACTCAAAACGCCTTTCATCCATTTTTCCTGCCTCCATAGGATTTCTCTCAACAAACCCCTCCACCATCTCCAGTACTTCCTCATTTGTTAATATATATAACTAAAATATATACATATTTATATTCATATAGAAATATATAAATACATATACAATTAACATCTCAAGTTTTCTTCTTTCAGAAAATACCCAACTTGAGAATGATTAACAGATGATTGAAATGAAACAGATTTGAAAAAACTATCTTCCCGCGAAGTCCTTATTTTGAAACTCACCAGAATTTCGCAAGGCGAACATTTTAAACATTTCTCAAAGTGTAAGGCCTTGGTTTCATCGAGGACGACATTAATACGACGATAAGACTTTTTAAATAAACTGTGGCATCACAGGGAATGAATCCTCGCAACGTCTCTGAATTCAATCACACTGAGAGTAACATTTTTGTCTCAGATTGACTCGACAGAGGAGACGCCTTCTTCGCTGGAATCTTTCAATTCCTACGTGAAATACGATCCAGCGCGCCCAGATTCTTCCGTGTGCTTTCCAAGAGTTCTCGAAGAGGCCACCTAATCCCTTTGAAACTAAAAGCGACAGATTTCCCGACCCTTGATTCAGAGCTTTCAAATTCATTGAACGACGTTAAAAAATTTCCCTTTTATGCTGGTGGTACTACATAATCAATTTCCTCTGGATATTATATTCTCTCTATGCTATCATTTATGAAAATACATGTCTCCGTGACAACATTTTTCTTAATGGCTTATTCTTCCTTTAGTGACATTTGCACAATAAATTCCACTTGGTAAAGTCCTGTGGTGTTTATTTGGGATTACTTGAATGCCATTACAATACCATAATTAATTGCATTGGAATAAGTCAAGCAGAAATAAAATTGAAATACACTCGATACAATTTTTATCAACCCATTACAATCACCCTAAATATCTTTATTCTATCGCTTTCCTTCCACTCGTGCAATATCAAGGTATAATCAAAACATTATTATTGATAAGTTCAAGTTTGGTCAACTATTCATAATGATCATACATTTAAATTGCTTGTGCTTTACCCATTGCAGTATTACAGATTCAATCATCTTCCTTGCTCTTGCGGGTATCAACTGGTTACACGATCACCTTGTGTTCCTGATTATCACGGAATTGAATAAATTAATCAGCATTTCATTGTGCAAGCTACCAATTGAACAGTAATAAAAGCTCAAAAATTTCCTTAAACACGTTCGGTTGATAAGTTTTTTTTATATTTTAATTTGCGTTTTCTTATCGGACTATTCGTTATCATCTCCTTCCTAATTTTGAATAAAATTCGAAACACTCGAATCGGGACACACACGTGAATAAAAGCAATCTACAATTACAGCATTCAATACTTGGTTGAACGATTACTGGATAAGATAAAACAGAGCAAAAAGGAAATTGGAAAAATTGCAACGGCTTAAGTTAAGACGGGAAAAAAAAAGAAAAATACCGATAGTGAAACTCATTTAGAACAAGCGACGAAACGACAAAAGTTCATCGCGCCGAAATAAAACACTAGAAAAAAGTTTCCATGGGCTCGTACCTATTTGGACTTGGTGGAGAAGTAATGTAGAAATGAAACTTTGAAAAACAATAAGAGAACTAAAAGTTTACGGGGATAGATAGAAACCGGTTACAGGAATATGTTGATTAAGGCAGGGTTATAAAAGAAAAGAATGAGAATCTGAAGGGTAAAAAAATAAGAGCTCATAGATAACAGCAAAATAAAAGCTCGCAGTGGAAACGGTAGTGGCTTAGAAAATTATATTCGGTGAAGCAGTGGACAGTTTTCGAGCGTATGGCTAGGAGACTCCAAATAAATTACTAGAATCGCGCTAATATTTCGTAGCCGGTGGGTTGACCAAAAAGCCAAAAGCAGAATGACAGTGAAATATTGTGGGAGAGCCTGTAATAGAAGAGAGGACGTTGCGTAATCGTGAAATACAAAGAAACAGAAATCCATTTGGACGAGGTTAAAAAAAGAGAGTAGCTGAAGAAGGAATTAGCGTACGGCAAAAGATGTTTACTTTGGGCTAGAGTAGATTAGAGAGGCACTTGAGTTTTTAGATGATGTCACGCTCTCCAATACTCATTCGGCAAGAGTGTGCTGTAGGCAAAATTACCAAAGAAATAATGAAAGAGATCCATTGACTGCTTAATGCAAGTTAATTGTCAACCACAAGCTTAATGCAAGTTAATTGTAACAATGAAGTAAGGATTTCGCTTATTCCTCTTGAGTTTGTCATCATTTTTTTCAGAGAATTATTTTCGATCACATTTTCCCAGATCCAGGTTTTCAAATATTTGTCATATTTTCTTTTTTCCTCGAAATATGCAACAGATTTCAGGAAAATACTTGTCAGTTACGGATTAAGCTCATTTTTATCCATGTGATTGGCTATTATCATTGCCAGCACAGTTTCATGAGTATGTGTAAGCACTTCCAAAGCGTTAAGATTGTGGTATAGTAAAAGTAGGCGGCATGGGAATCTGGCAGTGAACGCTGAAAAAATACTCACACCATCGCAACTGAGTGTTTATTCGTTTTTAATACAAAGATTCATTAAATAACATAAACTGGGGGAGCATGTCCGACACTAGAGGAAATAAATCAAAATTACAAGAGAAAATGCATGGTCCGATAATTATTCTCTATTTTCCCTGGATTTCCATTATTGAGAGGATAATTATAATAAAAGAATCACGGCTGCAAATTTCCAGCGGATGAGATACTTAAAAATGCTATTAAGTATGAAGATATAACTACTTTTTTCAGACCTATCGGAAAATTAACCCTAGCTCTCTATACTAAATTAAAAAGTGTTCTGTATAATTGAGTGTTCCTTACTAATTAGTATTTAATGTCAGTTTTTTTTTAAAGAAATACCACTGAGGTAGAGGAAGAAATTGTGTTGGCCTGCTCTCATTTTCTGCCCTCATAACTGCCAATGTCAGGGCACAATTCTTGTTTGTGTTGAAGTGGAAATATTCCAAGAAACCACTAATTATATTTTCTCTCTTTCGGTTACATTTTCGCTATCTCTACACAGAAGGGTCCAGAAAATTACTGCATCCATCATTGACTTTAGAAACCGAACTGAAAACACATTTTGAGGTGCAATTCAGAAGAGCGAAGGATATTTTGTGTCTATTGCGATTATTTTTGCGCTTATTTTTTAGAATGTATTCCGAGCTTAAAAGTTTAAAAAAGAATGTACTACGCTATTAAAAAAGCCATTATTTAATACAAACATTCTTAATTAAGATTAAAATCGTCTCACAGGAAATGACGCCTGAAGGCAATTATGATATTTTATTGTTTAAACCTTGATTTTTTATAATACAATCAAAATACAAACTGTACAAATAATGATTATTACAAACTTTGCATTGAGTTATTTAGCTCTATCGTTTTGAATATATTTCATCCGTGAAAAGTTGTCTTTCACAATAAATCATCGACTATATTTACAGATAATATTATTCTTGAAACACAAAATATTCTACTGGTAAATAAATATTTCATCATCTCTGAATTTGCATATGATTTCAATTCATTATAAATGATATGTGGCTTTTCAAAGTAGGGGATAGATTGGCTGCCTCACGGAATAAAAATGTACGCACTCTAAATACTTAATTAATTACGCACAAATTTCATGCTTAGATGCTGAGTTTTTATTTGTTTACACAATAATACATTAGTTTATCATTAATTTACACAGTTTACCAAGCTGTCATTATCATCAGAGACTTAATTGAAATATATTTCATAATTATCAAAGGAAGAGCAATCACGGGTATTGCTTCATGTTATCTGAGTTCATCATTAAGATAAAACGTGGAGGGAATCACAAATGCAATTTGTCTGCGGGAAGAGATGGCTATTATTTTTTCAATGAAAACAGTACTGAGCGAGTATTTTGGAAACAATGTTGACTCATTACGCTTATGGTAATTATGGATATGAATATAAACATGATTGATGGACAATTGTAACTTAAATTTAACTTGAAAAGTAGAATTTTCACAAGCTGGAAAATAGCAATGAGGTTACCGAATACAATTTATGAGGTTCAAGCGTTTTGGCAAATACATGGTTCAATATCTCATTTCGCGACCAGGTTACATATTGTGCATGAAAAAACTAAATGTGAATAACGCCGTAGATGGTAAAAACCATAGCAAATATGGAAAAGCATTATGCATTTCATTTTTTTTCTTTCGAGAGGAAGATGAAATGTTTTGTACCAATATTTGGCAAAAACAAAAGTTGGTATGGAAACAGCTCTTTCTGCACACTTAATCCTTCAATTCTTTCTGATTTTAAATTTACTTATCTCTTTTCGATTCACAATATTTTCGCATATCTAAAAATACTTGGATTTTCCAGGGAATTTGAATAATACGCGGTTTGAGGTTTTCCCTGGATGAATGATAGGGGAAGACAGGTTTCAAGGCATTAGTAAAAGTATTACTCGTATCAACTCTCTGGCTTTATTTTTAGAAGTTATCAAGTTGGCTGACTCTAAAAATTGAACGCAGATACTGTATTTCAAAGAAGAATGCGAATAAAAAAATAAACAAGATAATATGAAAATACGAAAAATATTGACTCACAAAAGACGTCAGGGAAGGTTCAGAACACTTAAAAGAAACCATCTTCTTTGAATTAGGGGGCGATAGCACACATGAGTTGTAACTATCCGCTTTTAATCGAACTTATAGGAACTTTATGTCGAATTGCAAATAATGAAAGACTCCATTTTCTAGGCGAATCGTACTTAAGTGTTAAAATCTATCGAAATGGTAGTTCAAGACATCAAACAATACCTAAAAGCTTACAAAAATTACCTGACTAATTACTATAACATATATAATTACATATTTGACAAACTGTAAATAAAAATAATTCTCTTCGCTATTATTTTGGTCGATAAAACAATCGAACTTACCGAATTAGGCGACTTGAACAACGGATAATCTACGAGAGTATCGAACCCGACCGTGGTCGATACCGAACACAAATTCAGGAGAGTGGAAATTTTATTCGTGGAAAATTCTGTAAAACTCAAGCACATTGCAGGTTGAATCCTATGCGAGTCAACTCCTGTTTGTAGTCTCCACTTCAGTTCCCAGTCCAAGTGATCCAAGCTAAGTGTTTAAACTGTTACATTAGGCATTTCGACTTCCGTATGACGCCAAGAATGACCTGGCAGAGCTATTAAAAAGTCCGCACCGAATCCAAGGCCCTATCTTGGCTCTTTCGGTTTATTAACATTTTAAGACACCCGGGGAAGGTGCCCACGAGGGCGGGAAAAGAGACGACAAGCGGGTAGACAATTTTAGCCGAGGGAGTCACTAATGTCCGCGGAAGAGGGTGGCGCAATGGCGCGATACCCATCACACCTGGACACTAATGGGACCATTCCGACATTAACGAAACCAGGGTGCTAGGGTATGTGGGAGGTGCGACTTTGCAATATTCGTCCCTCTTTTTAATTTCACCAGATAAATATCTTGTACTGTTATATGGACACGCAAAGCGATAAATTGGGGAGATAAGCCTGGCACAGCGAATAGAGATAAATTGGAAGCGATAAGACCTCGGCCCTAGGGAGAAAGTCTCCTTCAATGTAGAAATGATTTGGATTTTGCGGCCTTCCCGCGGCCATCGCTGTTTCGGTGTCCGATCCGGAGATTACTTCGCCAAGTATTGCTTTCGAAAAGACGAAGTCCGTCTCCATAAACCAACGCCACAGAAGCAGGCAGTAGCTCGCGGTTAACTGAACCAAACTCCATTGCTTACTCCGCAAATAAGACTAGTCCGTCTTAGGCCATAGGCAGTTTACTCACTCAAAGAGGACTATTGCAACTGTTATAAATTAAGTTAAAATACATAGTGCAATTACATTTAAGTGAAATGGAATACATTTATATTGATGGCTAAAGAATAATTTATAGCTGGACAAAAGGATCTCAGTGTTGGTCAAAAAATAAACTATTAATAACCATTATTTTGTGGTGGCGTGCGAAGAGCGCATAAATATTCTATTAATTTTATTAATAAATGTACTTTTTTCAAAATTATAGTTTATCTATATAGTTTGATACACAGTAGCCCAATTACCACGCTACTGTATTTATATTATTTGGAAACTTAAGTAAATGTAATTCAGAGCTACTTTTGGATTGCACACTACTTTGTTGTTATACTATTAGAACAGGAAGAGAAATATACTTCCCTCTTCATGACACACGAAAGTGGTCGGCACTTTTTCTCAAGTGTAATATAATTATCAACATAAAACAATCATAGTTGGTCTGGAAAGCCTTGGGATTTCATTAAATAAAATTTATGATTGTAAGATATGAGGTAAGTGATTCAAAATGAAATATTTCTCTTGTTTAACCTTTAGCTAAAAGGTGTATTAAGCGATGCCATTTCTCAATATGAAGTTTTATAACTCCATGAATTTATGCCAATGAATTGACTGCTCCTCGCACAATATGGGCAAGTAATTCTTAAGCATCCATATTTTTTGAAAATATAACATAAAATATTTATTTAATTCCAGGCTGTTAAATATTTGTTAGCATATTTATTAACGTTTTTATAATCAACTCATTATAATGACGATTTGAAAAGCAGTGGTGGCACAAAATCTTGAATTAAATGTGTCATACATAAGGGAATTAGTAAAAAATGAAAAAAATAAGTTCAATATTTTATTTTAGTTTAGAATTTGTTAAAAGTTCAGCTTCCTACTTACATGTTTAAAGTAATCAAATATTACGGAACTACCAACTTAGTAGATTATATTATCCGCTGAAAGTGTGACAACCTGATATTGGCGAGTTGTGTGTGTGTAGGTCAGCTTTTTTCAAAACAGTATCTAAGAACTTCCATCAAACTTCGAAAACTTAGGTTTTTTGTCATGAGAAATGCATTAAGCTCGGTCCCATCTGCGGGAAAATATATTTTAGAAATAAAATCAGGAGAGCGAAATAGCATTATTCATAATTATACCTGTATGTGGGTAACACACTTTCCTAGTAAGAAAGAGCGATTTAACTCTGTCTACACATTTCTAAAACCCATCAAAGGAGGGTGTTATAAAATGAAAAAAATGAATAGTTATAATTTTTTGTGAATTCAATAAATATATGTTCAAAAAATATGTTCTATTCAATGAATGGAGGATTGACAATTTTACACCACTGCGCTTATAAAGATCAAGAAAGTTAGAAATGATAATAAAATTAATGATTCTACTCATACTTTTTGGGCCCTTAGTAATTCGAAGATAGATACGTACAGTACACGTACAGTTTTTGTCAAAGTTCCTTACTCGTACACCGACATAATGAAATGATTACCAGTTTAGACTACCATTGAAGCATATTTTGTTTATATTCTGGTAGTCAGTTTGTTCCCGATTCGTCGTACATTATTAAACTAGATTTTAACTTGTGATTACGCTGTGTAGAATGAAAAAAATACATTTTTATAAACATAAACTTTACTATTTAGTCCCCTTTAAAAATTTAAATCTCGGTATTCCAGATTATTAAATATTTTTTAAAAGGTTCTTAAGATATGCAATGCAACTACCAGGTATTCAAATCAATCCTCAAAAGCATATTCATAATTTTATATAAGACAGGAGGATCTATTGAATCGCCCATAGCAACGTTTGTACTTTGATTGACTGTAATTTGACTTGTATATGACATTTCCAAGTATCCTTCATGAAAAATCCGTTACAGAAAATCGACTATATTAATAATTTAATCGTATTTTGATATTTTGATGAAATCAAATATATTTTCTCAGTATAAAGAATCCATTCGTTAAACCAATTTTCAGAATGCCTTTAGCGAACAAGCAGTGTCTCTGAAGTTTAGACGAGTAGCCCAAATCCATGGTCTTCGGAGCTGTTTTCATTCCATAAATATCCATGGAAAAGACGCGTAGGTAAATTACTTCTTTGAGTTAATGAAGCACTTTCCCCACAGAAATTCTCAATGAACGTTGTGGATTTTTTTTTAATTTTTAGGAACAGAAAGTCGTGTGATATACATGATCGAATACGGCGGCTAAATTATTTTCTTTCCAAGACGTAAGCCCCTCTGGCACACTACCTAATATCAAGCGTAATGAAACGAAAACAACCCTTTCCATATATCGTTTCTAAGATATGGTAGTATGTGTATATATATATATATATATATATATATATATATATATATATATATATATATATACACACACACACACACATACACATAAGAAAAAGGCCTTCGTGTTAGTCTTCTTGCGACCCACGCGCGGAAAATTTATAGGCCAGGTCGTATACAGACGCGTAAAAAAAAGACGGCTCAAGGGACTCCTGGCTCAAGGTTTTTGATCGTACGTAGGTAGCACCTCAAAATGGGGTGGAGTATGAGGGAAGGGGGGAGGGGCACAAGGTCGACCCATCTGGGAGCGCCTGATAAGCGGTCGCACCACCTCCTCCCCCAACGACGGTCCATTTTACCTCTTTTCGGAGAGACGAGGAACAAGGGTTGGGGAGGGATCACTTCGCTCCCCGATCGTCTCACGACAACAGTCTCCTCGACGTGGCAACCGCCACAATAAACAACTCCTACACCTGAATCAACAACAGTGTTGCGATCGTCTCCTCCAAGCCGAAACAATTTTTAATTTATTACTTTCAAAATATATTTTTTGAGGACAACCAGAGAAGCGTAAGAAACTGAACGCATCAAGGACAATTTCTTTTCATTTCATTGGATCAATTTTCTTCAGATAACCGACCGCATCTTTGTATTTTGCTTCATATTCCCCATGGACGTGTAGCGCTTAATTCCAAGGAAAAAAGCTTGACCATTGTGACCGCTGGCATGATAAAACCAGCGAATTTCGTAGTTTTGAAAACTGAAATGAAATTATTGAGTTTTTAAGGAGGCACGCCCCTTGAGAGTCATTTATGTAGAACTACCGAATGGCTCAGTAAACATCTTCCAGGAGGCAAAGAAGCGTGAAACGACAGCGTTGATGATGAGTGTCTCAGATTATTTCAAAGGAATTTTTAGTTTTTTTTTCTAGATTGATTAACACAGAGAACATCTATATAAGAGACAGATGTTAATAAGCTAAACATGGTACCTTTTTACTTCACCACTGCTAATATTCCAGTTCGTTTCTTAAAGTCTACGTCAAGCCTTGTAAAAAAAACAAATCCCCCGTCGAGCTCAGAACATTATTAAAATCTAGTACACATTAAATGAGTTTGTAATTTTCGCAGACTATATTTTAAGACTTGCTGGATCTTAATAACAAAAGTTCCACGAAGAAAGCCTGAAATCGCGAAGTATAAAATCTAGTGTTTTTCAATGCGTTTAAAATTCTCTTTGTTTACAGTACGTCCATAGTCGTGGCTTGTTCATCGTTTGAAAGCAGCCAAATTACGCTGCTGTCTCTCGGCTACGAGAAATTGGTATTCCAAGCACGACTATATTCGTGCAAGGACATTTTTTAAGTTAGGCGAGCTCATAAATGAGTCTTAAAAGAAATTTAATGAGTGATATCGATGGTTTTAGGAGACAAAAATCAATAATTACCACCTCATTATTTATGACTTGCTACCAGAAATAATATTGAGAGGCACTAGTGATGACAACCCCGTTAGCATGGCACATTAAAGATAATTATGAGAGCATTCTGTTGAAGAAAATGTATCATAATGATGAATTCACTCAATTTGCTCAAAATACGTGCTAATGGGCGTTTAAAATACTATAAAAACTTACAATGGGCACCCTTGAATAAAATAAACTCCAAGATTTGAAGGAAATTTTGATAGGCAAAATACGAGTTTGGAAGATGGATGGCTTCCAGTTTTAGAGAAATTGTGAAGCATGCAAAATAATCGGAAAAATAAAACAAGGGACAAAGCATTGACGGCAATGCCCAGAGTAATAACGCCCTATCAAATGCTACGAAATCCTTTGAAAATATTGTGACTTCGTGAGTGACTGCTGCCAACGTATAGGCGACGAGTATTCGGGCATCGAGCCAATTAAATATGAGTGAAAGTGGAAGATAGAATCTACAAAAAACTTATCTAATTCTGCATACTTCTCTCTTCCCTTCACTCCACCAAACATGGCTAACCTATTCCTACCTCTTCCCAGCTTGCCCAACGTTCTCCCTTCTATCACAGTATGCAACATCCCATCGCCAAACAAACGCTCTCCATCCACACTTATGCCTCCCTTTGCATTTCTCCCAAAAATCAACCCCCTCTCATCCCCCCCTAGCCCAACATTTCCTTGCTTGTTTTCCATTCCGTCCATTTTACCTTTCTTTCTTTTCTATCATTCTCCGTAACTGCATTTCAAAAGCATCCAATCTAAGTCTATCGTCTCGCTTCAACGACCATATTTCTACAACGTACATAAACCACGCTCAATGTTTGAACAAGTCTTATCTTAACATCCTCACTAACGTCCTTATCATCAATTTCTCCCTTCTTAAAACTTCTTTGACTAATTCAATTCTTCTACTTATGTCCCAACTACTTTCACTATTATGGTCCAAAACATTACCATGACAAGTAAACTGTTTTAGTGTTTGTTCTGCTATTTTAGCGTCTAACATGGTCTTTCTTTTTCTCGGAACTTAACCTTTGGTTCATTTACATTTATATTCATCCCATATCTATCACAATGATTTTCTAATGTAATCAGTAATGCTTGTACCCCTTGGGCAACATGCTAACTAAAGCTTGATCATCCGCAAACCTTTTGTGAATTCCTCATTCTCCATTGACTTCACATATACGTTGAAAAACATGGGTGATAATTTACACCCCTTTTTTACTCCTATTCGTTACACTTTGCATCACGATCTTCATTCGTCACTAGCACCTGAGCAGTCTGAGACACGCACAAGTTGTGTCTAAGACGACCTGCCCTCCAATCTTCTCATATTTAACCCAACAAATTCATAAATTTTACCAATTAACTCTATTGAACGCCGTCTTGAGACCTTCCAAACAAAAATAATACATTCTGAATGTATATTACATGTTTTCTCTATATCAGTGACCTCATCGCTGCTATGAAATCATGACTGCATCTTCTCATTCTGAACCTTAAATTAGCAACATAGTCCTCTTAAAGATGATCTTAAATACCAGTTTAGCTGCGGGTGAAATCAAATGTGCTTTATATAGTCTTCACATATGGCTGCCCTTCAGTTTTTTGGCATGGAAGCTACTTATCTGGCAAAACATTCTCGTCAAATATCTCCCCATAAAAGCGACAAAAGAATCCATAAAAATTCCTCCTTTCACATTTTACTCATACCCTTAAATAATTCTGCAAGGATATTATGTAATCCCACGGCCTTGTTGGATTTCTATTGCTCTGCCTATCTCACCATCAAATAAGTCTTGACCTAAACTATCTACGGTCACGTCATGTTCTTTTCCTAAATTCTCCATACAAGCTTGAATATTTTTACGTTCTTTTTACGTTAGTTTTTATGAATAAGTCCTGCTTGAATATTTTTACGTTCACGTAATAATTTTCTTGTCGCGTCTTTAATCCCGTGCACGAAATTTAACGTCTTATTTCCTCAGTTGTTTTCTACGAGACTCAGCAATAACAATAGCGAAGATATGTACATCTTGAAAACTACTGTTCCTTGGATTATTATTTTCAGGTAATTGGATGCAGTCAAGTCAAGATTAATCAGGAAGGCAATACAAAATCTTAAACTTACATTGTAACGAGCAAGTGGTCTCCAGAAAATGTTCACCTATTTGTTCTAATATGACTTATTTTTTCAAGAATCCATTCTAGCTAGGATCTAGATTCTAGCTACGAGGAGCTAGTTCTAGCATTATAGGTTCTAGCTACTTTCATGAAGCAAGCTGATGAAAGTTTCAGGGCAAAGAACAACGGAGGTACTCATATAAAGAATATGAGAGAGAGAAGTATTCAATATTAACAAAGAATGTTACAAATAAAATTACTGAATGGCTTCAAAGGTCAATTTATGCAGTGAACTTTATGGGAAGAAGCCTCCATATAGATTTTATTCATAAGGAAAATACTTAACATAATTCTGCCTCCGAGGTACTAATTCATAATGCAATTTAGGATATTAAGTGGTAGAAAAATGAAATTAAAATGAGCCTCCTATCCAGAAAGCTTGTTTCTCCAACAAGTAATTGCACAGCGTTCCCTTTTGAAACTTCCGAAAACTTTTTCTATTAGGGAGAATTTTGTCCCATTTTTCTCGAAAAATTATCAGAGGCAGTCTCGGGGGAGAGCAGAAGATAACAACTCGGGAGGACCGGCACAAATCAATCCTTAGGGTTGATACCCTGTGACGATGACGGCCCCCAAAAACTGTTTCCGTGTCCCAATGGCACCGTCTCCGGATCCAATTTGACAACTCGCTTTGATTCTGTTTCCCTTCGCCGGAATTTAAGGAGAGGCCCAGTGGAAAAGCGTCATATCCGGACGGAGACGAAAGCCCCCCTGCGTGCCCGCGATCGCCCCACCACTCGCCCTGGGACCGCCCCCTTGCCTCCCATCGCCGCGGTCCCTCTTTCAATTCGCTGCTGTGGACAGGCGGCTGCTGCTACTGCTGCCGCCGCCGGTGGTGATGGAAAGAAAACAGCGCAGGGAAAGGAGGAGATGATGAAGGAAAAAGAGAGGGAGGGAGGGTGCGAGCGAGAGGGCAAATGGAAAATAAAAATCGACCTTTCCCTCATTCTTTCAATTCATTCCCCGAAAACCTCCGAGAGTGGGCGGATCCCCGTGAGTTAGCATGTGTGGATATAAGGCGGAAGGGAATACGCGGGGCGAGGAGAGAAACTTTGTTCTCGGCCGTGTAATGCATTATGCATCGTGCTCTTCGCCTCCATATTCCGCCTTTCTCTCTCTCCCTCCCATTTCCTACCCCTTTGGAGGGATTTCTCGGGCCCATGCTGGGCGGAGAGGAGAGGGAGCAACCTTGTGTGTGTTATACACGTTAAGGGTGTCCTCTCTCACCCCCTCCCCTCTCTCGCCCGCCCTCTCCGTCAACCTTGGCTTCGGCAGCAGAGCGGTGGGGCGCCGATATTGCGACAACGGCTGTTCATAATTTATCCGCCAATCAAGGGGAGAGGAAAGGTGATGGGGGTTTGAAGAGAGGGTTGTCCCATTCGGTGGTTCCCTCTTCTTCGCGCCCACAAAGACGTGGTTCGTCCAGAGACCACGCCCATTCTGCCCTCCGGTCAGATCATTAAGGAACGAGTTAATAACGGGCCTGATTATATCAAGCCCTCCGAATCAAATGCTCCAAGCCAAAATAAAAAGAAATACTTTCCCCTTCACGATACAAAATTATATGCTGCGCCCGGATATTGACTCGGTACCTTGTTTCTATCCTCGGAAATGACGACACATTTTTTTATATTTTAGGTTTCATCAAATTATTTAGAGGATAAAGGTGCTCACATGCTATCAATAGAAAAGAAATCTCTGGATTTTCCTCCATTTGTATCAATCACAATCAACAGCTCTCATTTAACGTTCCATAATGAATCTCAACTTGGCCACTTTTAGAATTACTATAGGGCTCATATTTTTCCGAGACTCTAACTTGAAATAATGGCGCTGTTACGAAATTGTCGATACATAAAGTAATAACTGTATACAGGGCAATAATAACGGTGGTACATGTAAAACACCCACCTAACATGCCGTCAAAATCATGCAACAGCCGAGATGCTTACGTGTCGAGATACCCCATATTTTTTCCATTATTTACCACATACATTTTAATACGCGATTAGAAAGGGTACAAATAGGATAAAACTTTTCAAGAAAACATCCATTTTAGCTATCCTATTTCCGTGATAAACTAGCCAACATAAGTGGGTTCTTCAACAAGTCCTTAATAAATTCAAGAAACGACGCTCGTGGCATCAGAAATGGTTTGCTTTTAATTCTTAAGCCTCATATCTAACGAGACGGCTGTTGAAATTTCAGCTATTTTCATGGTCGATTGAAGAAAAATCCTTTCTCAAAAAAATGTTATCGTATGTCATCGAATACGTTGTTTTCGCACGCTAAAAAAATGACTTAAAATTCATTGACTTGAACGATGATGGATCTCCTATTGGCTTGAACGAAACCACTATTGGACCTTTTCACAATTAAGTGCATCAAATATATACAGGTAATACTATCAATTTTTGCATTATTATTTAAAGGTTTTTTGTTTTGCCCATTGAACCATTCATACATTCTCTGCGTGCTGCATTTATTCATTAGATTTCGCGAATAGTTAATTTTGTGTCACAATGTTACCGAGTTTTTTCCTCCTTTTTGGTAAATATTTATTTTTAAACGTGCAATTGTTATCCCTGCGAACTACGAATCTATAGAAGAATGTCCGAATCAGGCACTTTAGCTTTCCGTAATATGATACAAGCATGAAAATGACAGTTCCTTCTGATCCGATCATCTCGATGCAAGTTTTAAGCCAATAAGTACATACTCAAATATACTTGTACATTTCAAAGATATGACATTCTTACAATTTTACTGAATGGGATATCGAAGTCCATTACGGCATCTTGAAATGAGAAAATCGAGGCAATACTGTATGGGTAGGTATCAAACGGGTATATTTCAAGATATACGTACTGAAACGATTAACTGGGAAAAGGTAAAAGGGCTATGCATTTGGCGAATAATGAGTTTCCCATCTCCGAGGCTTCGGTCATGTTCCAGAGGGTGTGGCGGGAGCGAAGGCAAAGGATAAGTGGGCAGAGTTGGGGAATGATGGGGAAAGTGTAAACCTTTCGTTCAACATGTGGAGGAGGACTTAGTATCAAATGAGTTGCCATTAGAATGCAAACCGTCGTTATCGGTCGTCAATATTTCACTCCTTTCCAATTATTGGCATCTAAAGGGTCAGTTCCTTCATTTATTTCCGTATTCCGATCCGAAGCTTGGTTTCCTACACCCCTGAATGGCCCCTTTCTAACGAATGAATGAAATTAAGTGTGCGCCTGATTGCTCTTTCGTCACTCTTTAACTGCACTACACATTCCTCGTGTGATCTTGTCTTCGCTTATTTTCCTAACAATCCAATCATCCCTCCAGGTGTCCCCAATACATTCCTATTAGTAACCGTTGGTTTATGCTTCTTTGTGCTTTCCAAGTAAAGGTTTATGCTTTTGTGTGGAAATCTGAATGCTTTTGACGAAATTTTTTTTTACTTAAGTACCTTATGTGAACATATTTTTAGTCGTTAATTTTAATGACCCAGATTTTTTAGCAGGAGTTTTTAAGAGCGCAAATATTGTTAATGCAGGGAATACCTTAATAAAAGATTTAATAATAAAAAAGGAATCTTTTTTGATTTATCCAAGTTTTTAAATCTTGGATTGTGGAAAACTATTCAGTTTTGTATTTTAAATTGTTACGGAAACATCTAAAATCTCTATAAATAAGAATTGTCTTTCCACGAGATATTATAATGTCCCAAATTTCGCAATACAAATCAAATTTTAAAGCGCGGATTGCAAACATTGAAATTATCTTAAATAATGCCTCATTTTAACGTGGCAAGGCATACTTGTGACCTGCGAATAATCTTTGCATTCATATTTTTAATTCCATTGAAGTAGTAATTCAATACAAAAAATAATACAGAAATTAGACCAATTGTATGCCTAAATCTACTTAGATACATAGATATATAAAAATAAATAAGCTTCATTGGTTTTATTTTATATTGTCTTGTGATATTTGAATACTTCGTTAATAAAAAAGAACTGTTTAGAATTTTGTCAAAGCTCTAGGGGGAGTTTTTTTTACATAGAATATTATACACACAATATAATAGCATACACAAAGCAAAATTTTGCTGTATAATACGCTCAACTGGACATTTCATGGCCCTTGGGATGCTTGAAAATATTGTGTCACATGCGATTGGTAGCTATATTCTTTCCAGAATTGTATGCATTGAGCCTGAATGAAAAATTGAATGTGGCCGATGCGAAGGAATTAAGAGTCTAATAGCTTCTATCTAGGACATTTTAAAATTCTGACTGGGTTCCATAAGAAAAACATTTAATATAGGTGTTGCAATACGGCAGTCATCCAAAACTAACCCACTCTCCATGGAGCATATTTTATAGAGTACTTAATTAAAGACTGGGAAGTTTCGTAAGATGTCTAGGATTAAGAATTATTTTTCTCAGTGGAAAGTTTCCTCGCGAAGGGAATTTTTGTAAGCTAGGAGCCATTTATTTTAATTCTCAATGGATGCTTGAAGCATTTTAGACCCTAAAAAGTTTATATTTCACGGTAAGCTCAGGCGAACTGCAAACGAA
The DNA here is from genome assembly GCA_037158775.1 of Hetaerina titia. NCBI lineage: Eukaryota > Metazoa > Arthropoda > Insecta > Odonata > Calopterygidae > Hetaerina > Hetaerina titia. The sequence continues at coordinate 98,628,757 of CM073771.1, read as the reverse complement.
TTAAATATAGCATGCTCGGTGTGCGTATTTTCCCTCTCTGTCTCTGTGAAAGTGTGAATCCTACGTCCAACCGCTTTGGTGGGACTTGAAGATGTTGAATCCTTTGTGCGTCTATAACAGTGCTAATACTAATATATCCCCAGCTATTCTGTAGGAATTATCACTGAAAATTGAAATCTGGTTAGATAATAAATTATCCTTAACCTCACTGTTTTAATTATTTATTCGGTAATTAATTACTTCAGCAGAATTTTAATAATTATTACTATTATTTCTCATGACGAAAGCAGTTGACTAGGCCCACTTTACGTAATGTATTACCACAGATGTGAAATAAAGGATGGCAGACCGAATGAAAAGAAATGATGAAATCCTGGCCAGTATATTTTTGGGTCTACACTAAGCTGTAGCTGGTCGAACAAAGAGATTAGAATCGCGGAATTCGTGCAGAGAAAAAAATAAGCTTTTCTAATTGTTTCGAAACACCTTCTAATTGGGAATCTTATTGAGGGTTCTATAACTGGATATAAAATCGTCTAAATAATTCCAGAAGTCCTAGATCCTAGGCCTATTTATCAGGATATTCAAACAGAAGCACAATAATAAAAATTGAGAAAAGAAGAATATAAAATTTATACTTTCTGAAAATCCATAGCTTGATTTTATATTTCCTTGTGATTCTATCTTCTAAAAACCTTTGATGCTTTAAAATCACGTGAAATACAAGGATTTTCAACGTTATGTATTTAAACCTAACCCATCTCGTTCCTCATTCACTCACCTTTCCTACCTCTCTTTTACCCCCACTCTCCCTCCGAACGATTTCAAGGACAGCGACTTCCACCAATGCTGTCAAAATGCTATAGCGATATGAAACACGCTGTGCCATGGACCTCCAGTAAGTACTGTGGACATAATGCGATACTTGAGTGATGTTTTACATTATGTTTCCGTAATGCAACATATGGGAGACATTGAGTTAGCGAAAGAGATTGACGGATAAAACAAAGTATATTCCCTGCGAAATGGTTATCTAACTGAGAAGTGAACATTTGTGACAGCTTAAAAGACCTAAGGAAGGGCTGGGTAAGAAAATATTACGTGGCGTAATGGACATTTCAAAACCTACCCAAGAAACAATTATTGAACTTCTGCCAAATACTGCCATGTAATCGATATGCACTTTAATGTATCATGTAGTCAATATGTTCCACACATACAAAGGAAGAAAATGTGCACTTTCATTTATTCATTAAACTTCCTTAAGCCTCCTACCATTAATACGTCAACATCATCTACTTCTTTTATCACTTACGTCATTTTCAAAATAAAAAATAAACTCAAGCGATAAAAACAACGGAAGTTACGTTTTGTCATTCAATGAAAGTTTAAAATTATTGCCTGGATTTAGGTCGCGTACCTTAAAGTTTGAAGTATGGTTTACTAATATGCGTCACACAGATCTGTAGTCCTATTCAAGGCGTTTGATAAAGAAAAAAAGACGTTATCGCATGCAGAATGATTAATTTTCTTCGGATCATGAGTAATGCGATCCTGTTCGCACACTGGAGGCATTGAAATGTGAGAACACATTCATAACTGTCTCTCACCTCAATATCAGTGAGGTCATGTCCTCCGTAAAACGAATTTTGTCGTGTAATTCCCACAGGAATGCCAAGGGAAATGATTGCCTCCAATTTTTCCTTCATGACAGTTAGCATTCATATTAAAAAAGTTGTTTTTAAGCAACGCGAATCTAAGTCAATTATCGATTCATTTTCACAAAGAGGGGACAGTTTTTTTAATAAATTAATATGGATGAAGCTATTAATAAGAGATTAGGAAGTATTACAGCAAGAATATGGAGGAGACTTTTCTAAGTTTTTAATCCTCAGAATAAAAAATTTAGGCCTACATTTTATTTAGAGTAAATAAACCCACACCACGCGGTAAAAATGTGCGACCCTTTGCATAACTTATGAGTTGAAAATATACTTTCCATTTCGTAAAAAAATTGCTTCTGACGGACATAAAATGTTAATTAATTATCAGATATAATGAGATGGGAGCCGCAGCATGGAAACCGATGGAAACGGGAAAGTTTCCTTAATTTGTCTAGCGCATTCTTCGAGGAAATGATTGTAGCCCCGGTTTTTATTTTTAGGCGAGATTACAACAAAAAAGTAAGGGAAAACTGGCTATTTTACAAGCCGATATGAAGATATCATTTTCTCTCACGCAATTCGTGATCAGAGAAAGTAGAAACAAAACCCAAAGCAATTCAAAGTAGTCGTAAATTATATATTATTTAATGAACCTTCAGGAAAAATATCATTAAAGACCCTAAACGTTAGTAATGTGATATCCCCAGCCACTTACCCTCGAGGTAGGTAAGGACGCAGCCAAGCAGATATAGCCATACTTGGAAAAAGTGAATTTCACAATCTGGAAGTTTTATTGTTAGTGCAATGTGAGCTTCACTCTAACATCGCAAACCAACCTCCAG